>JAQZBX010063241.1:0-16730 GCA_029593785.1 Cabassous unicinctus | reverse complement strand
TTCATCTCTCACTGGGTCTCCAGTGTCAAAACCGAGCTCTCTCCTCTGCCATGTCTTTTTCTGTGTGTCTTCTTCTGTGTAAGAGTCTGTTTCATCAGCCCACCAAGGGGGTGGGGACACAACCTTGCATGCCCTAATGATGTCGAATCAAAGCCCCAATTCCAACATAATTTAATCAAAAGCATCTCAGCTGAATCTAATACAATCAATGGGTATCATGCCCAGAGGAAAAGACCAGTTTACAAACATAATAAAATATCTATTTTTGGAATTCATAAATAATACCAAACTGCTATGAAGATTGATTGTTCAGGTGTGGAAATGGATAGAGTAAATGGTAATACATTATAGTGAGTATAACTTACATTGCTGATTTAAACATATAATTGTTTCTTAAGAGGTGTGCAGACCCAGGCTCCCCTAAGTCCTCAGCATGTAGCCACCTGCGTGTTAAAGTTAACAACCTTCCCCAGAGGAAAGAGAATGATTAGATGTTATCCTCAACTATAATCTTCCCAAAGCAGTAAACATCCTTGGTAAATGTGCTTCCTACGAGCATAGTAAAATCACCATCACAACCCATATGCATGTTTCACATGACCCTAGCAAGAACTCTCTTCTCACACCCTACGGAATGTCCTTGTTCTGAAACCCATTACATATCAACTGTCATTTTCTCGTCTCTTTGCAGAGTGCTATCTTCATTCTCTGAAGCACCACCATCAGAGATTCTCTTCTGTCTATAAGTCCCAATAAAGCTTATGCCTCACTAAATGCAAGGTGTGTTCTTTGATCTCATGGCTGGACCAACTCATGCCCTATAGGAGTTGGGTTATAACAATTGACAATCCACAGCCAGGAGACCAAGGGACCACTGGCAGTAGTAGGCATGAGCTTACGGGAAAGAGAATCCACGCAGGAAATCCTGGGTTGGCCTATAACGTCCATGTAGGGAGGGTTGGGTGCCCTCCAGGATGAGTGGGGACGGCCAAGAGAATATGGGGATGCCCAAAAAACTCCAGCAGGTATGCTGCCTGAACTACAGCAGATAGCCAAGCAGCTGCACTTAAATAAGGAAAAAGGAAACTGCCAGATAGTGGTAGGTATAGTATGCACCCTGTTAGGAGACTTGTGGGTGGCTACCGAAGCAGAAGAAGTGGCAAAGGCCTCTGCACTGCTTAGAAGGAAAGTTAAAGTTAGAAAGGGATTAGTCCTAGTGCAGGCAGAGAAGAAAGATTCCTTAAACAATCACCAGCGCTGAGTTGATGATCAGTTATATTGCAAAACTGTGTAAACTGGAAGAGTTTAATGGGATGCTATTTTGACAATGTTTTGAGTTTTATGAACATTTTATTTTGATCAGAATTTTTATCAAGGTGTTAAAAAGAACTTTCAGTTTTGAATCAATAGCTTACTCTTGAACTTTGAGTCTTAGTGTATTTCTGAAGAGAGTAATCCAGAATATATAAATGTTAAATGTCTGTCTAAAGTGCTAAATTAGTGTTTAATTGCATTTATACTGCTCAAGTATTCCTAACTGGTTTCTGATTACTAATAAAAGTGTTCCCAAGAATGAGCTTGCATATTACAGGCAACACTGATTCCAGAGGAGATATTAAAAGCAGTAAAACTCAGAGATGTGAAATGATGGAGAGCTTGGACATTGCCAGACCAAAGGAGTGAGAATTATGAGTCAAATTAGTGAGTATTATGTTTCTGTTGGTGTGTCTTAACTTTTTTATGTGTTTGTCTGGTTGTTCGGTGTATTGATTTTCATACCTCCAGATGGTAATATTAAATTAGCAAATGAAAATTCTTAGAAGAGCTGTATTCAAATGGCCAAAAATTAAATAGGTACTTACATAGGTAAATGAGTATTCCTGAAGCCCAAATTGGAGAAGCCACACAGGATAAAATGTCACATAAAATCTAAATAAAGAAACTATTTAAAGGAAAGAAACTAAAAAGTTTATCCTGAATTCTCCCATAATCTTTCAATAGCCTTTTGTGCCCCCGGTCATCTCCTAAATTTGACTCATTAAAACCAGCTGAGGAAACTAAGGGGATTGGTGGGGTGTGGAAAGATAGCAGAGATGTGAGTTTAGACTAGTATTCTGTCTACTAGGCCTGGAAATTAAAATGATAGAGAGGGAAGATTACAGAATAAACCTTATTTTGTATAGTATGTCCTGTAATTTCCCAATTAAATTTTAACCACTTTTGAGATGACAGTAATAATCCAATGTCCAAATTTCAGTAAGTTAAAAAAAGTCCTTGAAAGGTATGGAAAGATTTTTCTGAATTATGAATAAAACAAATTAAACAATTATAATATTTTCCAGAACTTGACAATCATTGTACTTCTAAGGTTATTCACAATTTTAGAATTTTATAAAAGAAAAAAAGAGGTTTTAGCCTCCTGTCAAGGAAGGAAGAAAAAAGAACATTTCTTGCATAAACTATAATGGTTTCAATTTTATTTAGCTTGGATGTGACTTTCTTCAGTTTATAAGATGCTAATAAATTTATTAGCATAATATGTATTAAATCTTTAAGATGATGAAAATTGTAAGTTTTTGGCTAATGAAATTATCACAAATCTCTTTTAAAAATTGGTTTTGCCTAAATTGAAATGAACATTTTTTCTCACAGAACAGGAACATAATGAGGGATATGAGACTTAAATGGATATAGAAAGAAGTAAAAGGTTTGTGGAAGTTAATTCATAGTCAATGCTGACTAAAATTTGATGTTTGTTTAAGATAATGTGTTTTTTTCTAAGATAAGATGGCTAGTTTACATAAAATCAGGGTGGAAATATGTAAGAAATGGCTTGAATGATTATAGAAATTTGTAGAAGGTAATATTAAGCAAGGGAAAGTGTTTTGTAAAGGTGAAATTTGTCTTGAGATGGAGTAACTATAGTCTACGTGGCTATGGATAGTTATGGGAAGTTTGTAAAAGCATTTTCTAAAGTGAAAGATTATAAGGTAAGCAACTAATTCTGAGAAATCATTATTAACTAGAAATCTAGGAGTGAATATTAATTTAAAAACTTATGGCTAATTATAAGAAGTTTGTGAAAGCATTGTCTAAACTGAAGTACTTAAATGGGTAATTCCAGGAAGCCATTATTAAATAGAAACTTAACTTGATATTAATAGCAAAAAGTAACTTCATAATAGGGAAACATGTCAGAGGCAACCTCAATCTGCATATTAAAGTGGTGGTAGGGGGAACATAATCTTGATGCCATTGGGAAACTTAGGTTTTAATAAAATAATGGAGAAAGTAGTTTTTCCTATACTGCTAAAGTAAAATACCTGTTAACTAACATTAATCATGGTAAAGGTGTAGAAGTAAAAAGTAAAGTACTGAAAAAAGTTAAGTTCATTTAATATGTTATAAACTGCATTGGAAGGGTTTAGAAAGTGTATAAAAATTAAGAGATAGACCAGTATTGTCAAAGTCTTGTGCATTGAAGCCAGGCCCCCAGTATCCTGCATGGTGCTCCTCCATTCAAGTTATTGGCTAGGTTGTTCACTATGACCCCCAAAATAATAAAAGGATCTTCCACACCTCTGAACATGGCTCCTGAAGTGGATGGAAAATACGTTGCAGTTTCAGACTCTTGCAGCAGCCAGCAATGGTTTGATATGGACAGATTTACAATGGACATTGCCTCCAGACTGCTCTGCTTCATAGTACCTAAGGGCACATTGCACCAGGCCATTGAAACACTGGTGTTTCCCTCCAAGGGCCAATGGTGATGCAGTATGCTGACTGTGTGAAGGATATACCAAGCGGAGGAATAATAACCAGAGTAATGTGAGAACCTAAACAGATACAATTGGCATTATGGCATGCTCTCATGGAAGGACATGTATAGTACTGCAAACTTGGAGCTTAGATTTATCAACTGCAGCTCAAGGAGGAACTTGTGCATTGATTAATGCATTGATAAGTATTAAGTGCTTTACCTATATAACTGATGGATATAATAATATCTCTTATATATCATATGAAGAAGAATATTGAACATGTTAAAAGCCTTTATAAGCATAATTCATTTTCTAAGTAATTAATGAATGTGCCTATAAAATAAAAGAATGGCTTTCAAGGGGTAAGGCAAAATGGCATCTGCTTAAGTGGATGCTCACCATCTCTCTCACAAAAGACAGCTGATTGGGGGCAGGATACTGCCCAAGTGAGCTGTTCTGGGAGCCCATGGAGTGGGAGCCTTTGGGGCATTGATCTGCATCTATAGATATCATCATGTGATTTTTTTCTTTCAATCTGTTTATGTGGTGTATTACATTGTTTGATTTTCTTATTGAACCATCCTTGCACACCCAGGATGAAATCCACTTGATCATGGTATATAAATCGTTTTACATGTTGTTGAATGTGATTAGCAAATATTTTGTTGAGGATTTTAGTATCTAGGTCCATTAGAGAGATTGGTCTGTAATTTTCCTTTCTTATGGCATCTTTGTTTGGGTTTGGTAATGGTAATGGTAATGTTGGCATAATAGAATGAGTTAGGCTATGTTCCTTCTGCTTCTATTTTTTAGAAGAGCTTAAGCAGGATTGTTGTTAGCTCTTTCTGGAGTGCTTAGTAGTGTTCACCTGTGAAGCCGTCTGGTCCTGGGCTTTTCTTAGTTGGGAAGTTTCTGATGACTGAATCTATCTCTTTACTTGTAATTGTACTGTTGAGTTTATCAATTTCTTCTTTCGTCAATGTAGACTGCTTGTGAGTTTCTAGGTATTTGTCCATTTCCTCTAAATTATCATTCTTATTGGCATATAATTTTTCAATGTGTCCTCTTATGATACTCTTTATTTCTGAGGGACCATATTATGATATGCTGTATATAATGGTTTAGGATGGTTAACAAATGAGTTTGTCACCATAGCTCCTGACTGCAAGGAACGACAAGAGGGAATCTGCGATGTGGGGTCGTTATCCCCTAAGTTGTGTAATTTTACTATCAAGGATAGATATAGAGTAAAGCAAGCCTCAGGTTGTGCTACCCTTTGACCGTTTTTGTGCCAGGTGGAACTGCAATTGTCAATGAAATACACAGAACAGTTTTAGCCAAACAAACTGCTCAAGCCCTTAATGACTCCAAAGTAGCAATTCCCTTACTAAACAAAGAAATTACCGAACTACAAAAAGTAGTTTTACAAAATAGGATAGCTTTAGATATTCTTACTGTGTCACAGAGTGGGACCTGTGCCCTCATTAATGTTCAATGTTGTGTATATATTACTCCTATTATTCTGTTGTCTTTTATACTGTTGCTGTAGAATATGGATGCAATACTTGTCTTGTGGTCAAAGTGGCTGCTACGTGGGGGTGGATTGTGGGGACCTAGGCAGCCCCTAAATCCTCAGCATGTAGTTGCTTCCATGACCTAGACATAAGGTAAAGGTTAACAACTCTCCCCAGAGAGTTGTATAGTTGTTATTGTATACTATAATCTTCCCAGAGCAGTAAATGTCCTTGGTAAATGTCCTTCTTACAACCATAGTGAAAACATCACCACACCCCATGTGTATGCTTCACATGACCCTAGCAGGAAATCTGTTCTTATACTCTGTGGAATGTTGTTGTTCTAAAACCCCTTATATATCACCCCTCATTTTCTCATCTCTTTGCCAGGTGCTATCTTTATTCTTTTAATTGTTGCCATCAGAGATTCTCTCCTGTCCATAAGTCCCAATAAAGCTTATGCCTCACTAAATGCCAGGTGTGGCCTTTGGTCTCACAGTCAGACCAACTCGTGCCCTTCAGGAGTTGGGTTTTAACAAAAGGCTAGGGGCATAAATGTCATTTAAAAGATAGCTAGTGGTTATGATAGGGGCTGTGTAATACACAGTGAACTCTGTGGTGTATAAGGATTGTGGTTAATAGCACAGATAGAAGAATCTTCTTCTATGAACTAAAACAAATGTACATCACTATTATAAGGTGTTAAGAACACGGTGATACATGGGAAAATACAACTAATATAACTTATGGACTATAATAAAAGATAATATTGTAATATTCTTGCGTCAGTGAGAAAGAAGATACTATATTAATGCTAAAGGTCAACTGGGAGTCATAAGGGAGTATGGGATTTTTTCCTTTGGAATGATGAAAGCATTCTAGAAATTACAGCACAACTCTCTGATTAAAGTGAAAGCCACTAAGTGTACACTTTGGATGGTTTGCGCAACGCATGGTACTGTATAACACAAAGAACACTGTGGTGGATGATAGACTGTGGTTATCAGTACAAATATGAGAAAGTACTCTCATAAACTATAACAAATGAAGAATATTAATTTATGATGTTAATAATAGGGTGTTTTATGGGAAAAAATATACCAAATGTTAGCTATAGACTATAGGGAGAAGTAATATTTTGATGATACTCTTTCATCATTTGTAACAAATGTGCCACAACAATGGAAGGTGCTGGTGGTGCAGTGATATATTGGCATCTTGTATCTTATGCATGATTATTTCGTAAGCTTACAAATTTTCAAATAAAAAAATGATAAAAAATATTAATTTAAAAAACGTTTTGCTAAGTGATAGAAAGTAGACACACTATACTAAACATTGTATGATTTTATTTATATAAAATGTAAATATAAATAAATCTATAAAAATGGAAATAGATTAGTGGTTATGTAAGTCTGGGGATGGATAGAGAGATTGAAAAGTGAAGGTTAAGTGGTATGGGATTTGTCCTGGTTTGAGTCTGTTGTGGAACCCAGAAAATTATGTTCTTAAGCTAAACCATTTCTGTCTGTGTAAGCCTATTGTATGCAGGACCTTGTGATTAGATCACTTTCAATCAGATCACTTTGGGGCCTTTGATTGGATTACTTCAGTGGGGCATGACCCATGGTGGGTCTTGGCCCCCTTGCTGGAGTCTTATATAAATGGAG
Source organism: Cabassous unicinctus (assembly GCA_029593785.1). NCBI lineage: Eukaryota > Metazoa > Chordata > Mammalia > Cingulata > Chlamyphoridae > Cabassous > Cabassous unicinctus. The sequence continues at coordinate 9,785 of JAQZBX010063241.1, read as the reverse complement.
AACTGAAAGCAGAAACACAGAGAGAGAGACCTTCCATTTTACCCTGCCATATGAGAGAACTCCAGAATCACCTAAAGCTACAGAAAGACAGAGAAGCCCTGAGAGGCTGAAAGAGAGGCAGGATGCTGAAATCAGCAGAGCAGCCTGAAACTGAAGAGAAGAGGCATGGGGAGAGATAAGCCATATGCTTGATCACCTGCAGCTGAGCTCAGAGGAAAAGTGAGCCTGGAGAAGAAAGCAGAGACCAGCTGCTATTTTGCCTTGCCATGTGGCAGGATGCCAGGGATTGCCTACAACCAACCGTCAGTGAGACATCATCTCTGATGATGCCTTTATTTGGACATTTTTACAGCCTCAGAACTGTAGGATTTTATATTAACAAATTCCCACTATAAAAGCTGACCTATTTCTGGTATTTTGCTTTAGCAGCCCTGCAGCAAACTAAAACAGGGCTTTTCTTTTTGAGGCAATGAAAATGTTCTAAAATTGATTGTGGTGATGAATGCACAACTCTGTGGTTATACTAAAAGCCACTGATTGTACTCTTTGCATGGAAGGTATAGTATCTGAAAATATCTCAGTACAACTTTTTTAAAATATTGGTGGTCTCCAGGAAAATTTTGAGTCATCAAGGTGAACTTAGATTAGATTACATAGAAGTTTTACAAAGCAAGCAATAGTTTAATTATAGAATTGCAGTTATTTAAACGTTTAAGCATGAGATAATTAAATTGCTAAGATTCGGGTCTACCAAAATATGTAGAGTACTTCTTTCCTCAAACTCTTTAGATAAATGAGGCATTATTTTATTACTGAAGCAAACATGTTCATAAAAACAAGAATGGAATAGGCAAAATGAATAAAATAAAACCACGAACTTTTAAAAAACAAGCAAGCAAGCAAGCGCTACAGCAGATTGTATAACTATGTTCCACACACCTTGATTGCTCTATTGTGGTTCCCCTATTCTTTTTCCTCTTCGTGGCTCAGTTTGGGCAATTTCTATCAATCCATATTGAAATTCACTGATTCTTTTCTTGGCTGTGTCAAGTCTAGTGATGAAACCATTAAAGACATTCTTCATGTCTGTTACTAGGTTTTCCATTTCTAACATGCCCATTGGATTTTTATAGTTTCTATCTCTCTGCTGAATTGCCCATTTGCAAGTGGATGTTGTCCACCTTTTCCAATGGTATCTTTAACATATATTGACTTTCAGTTCCCTGTCAGATATTTCCAACTTTGTATAATATCTGAGAACAGTTCTGAAGATTTCTTTGTGTTTTGGCAGCATGTCATTTTTACTTGTCTTTTTGTATGCCTTTTGATTATTTTTGCTGTAGTTGTTGAAAGCCAGACCTCTTCTGTAAGGTAGTAGAGGCTAACATAAATAGCATTTACTGCCTAAAATTTGGCACATCTTTCTGTCTGTTGGACTTCTAGTGTGGGTGTTTGAGACTATCTAATCAGGAGTCAGGATGGATTTGAGATTTGTTGTGGTTATGTACATTCAGTACATTACAAGTTTTGCATTATTCTAGTGTTGCCTTGTGTTTAGAATAGGAGGCCATTTGCCAGAAAGTTTTACTTAATATCTGCTCTACCGTCAGTTTTAGATTTTCTGTTTGTACAATGCTCTGTTGTAGACTACAGGTTCTTGGCTTATGGATATAAGATAGTAAAAGTTGTAAGAATTTACCAAAAACTTCTTGTCACAATTTTCTGATAGAAATTTGTAACTATTCATTATTCTTTTCTTTGCAGTTTGTTTGCTTCTGCTGGTCTCTCTTTCTAGCTCCACCCCTGTATTCACCAATGCTGGAGTCAACTAAGTAGAGATAGATAGAAAGCAACAGTCAGAGAGACAGGTACAGCCAGAAAGACAGACACAGACAAATAAAAGAAACTCAGGGACAGACAGACCAACAGACCACATAGATGGAGAGAGGAGGGAGAGGAAGAGAGAAAGGGAAGGAGTGAGGGAGAGAGAAAGACTTACAGACAGAAAGAAATAGAGAAACAGAAGAAATAGAAAAACAAGGAAACACATATAGAGATAGAAAGATAGAGTCAGATATATATAAACAGAGAGTGAGAGATGTGGCAAACAGAAAGACAAACAGATGGAATGAGACAGACAGGTATAAACAGACTAAAACAGATAGACAGACATCCAGACACAGACAGAACAAAACAGAGATTGACAGAGAGACTGAAAGACAGCAATTGACAGAGAAAAAGGGACAGAAAGACAAAAACAGAGATACCACCAGACAGACTAAGACAGACAGAGAGAAATAGGGAAACAGAGATTGACGGAGATATACAGAGATAAAGATACACAAATGTACATAGACAGAGACCAACAAACAGACAAAGATAGGCAGAGAGATATACAAACAGAGAAAGAAAGAGACAGAGAACAACAGTGATAAATAAAGAGAGGCATGCAGACAGAAATAGAGAAAGAGAAACAAGGACAGATAGAGAAAAAGGCAAGTAGAGATACACAGAAAGGGACAGAGAGAGACAGACATAGAAAGAGACAGCAAAAGATAGAAACAGGAGTAGAGAGATAAATTGACAGAGACAGACAGTCAGATACAGAGAGAGGCAAAGGAAGATATAGACAAACAATTAGAGAGAAACTAACAAAGGCAGTCAGATGGGGATAGACATACATATACAGAGACCATTTCATAATCATGTCTGAACATAGACCAACCACGAATGTTTTCCAAGTCACAAAATATCTACATTACCCTCTCATGGCTAATATGTTGCTTCTTCACAAATTACAGCTTTAGCATCATTCTAGTCTGCTCTTACTATACATAAGTTTTATTAAAATAACCAGTCAGAGAATTATCGCTTCTTCCTGACAGCATACATTCCAGAGCAAAGTTCTGCTTCCTTAATTGCTCCCCCAAATCACCTGTCACATGCCTAAATCCTATAATCATTGTTCCCCACAGGGTACCTTCTTCTTCGCTACATGTGTAATAAAAGCCACTAATTTAATTATAAGTGTATTTCTAGTGGTCTTTGACTGGGGGGTATTGACAAAATTGTTTATGGTGCTGTTACAAAATTTAATTTTTTCTGCATATGTGCAGACAGAGCAATCAAACTTTTTGAAATAACTGGTTAATGGCAAGGAGAAGCTCCTTTCCATTTCCACCTTTTAAGCCCTTAAATATGTGTGGGTAAAGTGCTGACAGAGAAAATTCATCATATTGAAGAAAAGCTCTCTAGTGTAGACTGCACATTCTTTCCTCATGGGTGGAAGTCTGGGTAAATTTAAGATGTCAAAAGCTCTTTGTAAAAATATCTTGATGCTTTTGTACTCCTTCACCATCCCAACCTTTACCTTGCAGCTTGGATGCTCCTATTCTCACTTTTTCCCAAGCTCCACTCTTCTTTCCTTTAATAGTGGGTGTTCAGGTCTCCATTGTGTAAAACCAGGGAGAATCTTTTGTGGTTATTGACACATGGGCATCCAGGCCAAGAACACATGTATCAAGTGGACATAACTGATATTAAAGTCCCTAAATAATTTTCTCTTCCTGTGCACAAGTATCTCCAGGACAGGAGTATATTTGTGGCTGAGGTCAAGAGTTTGACTTGGTAAGCATATCCAGCTGGTTCAGGGAAAAGTTGAGGAGATTTGGAGTCCTTTTCTAACAGTCCTAGGAGTAAGTGGTGAGAATGTACACATTACAGATGTGACACAGACCATTCTAGCCCCATTTTTTTATGGAGGAAAGTCCCAAAGCCTTGTCTTTTCCTTCTGTTGGGGGTGCTTGGGACACCCCACAAAAAGACATGAAGAGGTTTGGAGAATCTGTCACTGGAATTCACGACAATGGAGAATTTTAAGTATTGTCTTCACATACCCTAAGAAGAAGGTGGAAACATTATTCATTAAGCAGGGCATTTTAAGATATGATGACAAAACTGTAAAGAGAAAGGGAGACCACTCTATCTTATTGTCTTAACTTGGTTCTATTATTATAGAAGTATCTGTATCTATTACTTGGCTTAGAAATATTCACTCAACTGCTCCCCAGGTAAAATTAATGAAATCCATGCAAGGTACTTACATAAATGTCACTGTAATGTATTTGCTATCAGGTATGGAAACTACCTTGCATAGCCAAGAAATTCACTCTGGTTGAAGAGAAGACATTCTTAATTACTACTTACACTAACCCCCTGACTCACTGCATAATTCAATGAAAAATAGAACAATTAATTTATTTTGCTTTATTTGGTTTCCAAAATAGGGTCAATGCCACATAAATGCAGCTGCTCGATTTTAGAGACCAAATGGGGTTATAGCTCACATATATGTACCTTGGAAACTAGTATGGTATAGTGCAAAGCATGTGGGCTTTACAGACAAAGAGACCTACATTTAAATTATCACTTCAGGAAATATTTGTGATGTGCTTGGGGAAATTTACTTACCGTGTTTGATTCTCAGTAGTACAAACAAGACTACATGCAGGGGATTGTGGGAACATAGCCTAGGGGTTAAACATATAAATCTTAGCTCTCACTAAAACAACAAAGAAAAAGCCAGAGCTTGCCGTGGGGACTTGCTTTGGGGACACAGCAAACCAGGACAATGTGTACCAACTCCCAGAAGAATGAGGGTCAAAGACACAAAGAAGCCAAAACAAGTAATTGTGAGTTATTAAACCACCTGGCTGCCGGGAAGGGCCCCCTCCCCCAGCCCAAGGTAATAAATGAGGGTAAAACCCCTGGTGAATTGTATCTAACTGAGAATAAAGCAGACGTCTACCTCTACGGGAAGTGCTCTGAGTCATCTAAGAGGGTACTGGACAGATAGGAAAGCCAGGAATAATCGGGGGCTGCCTACCTTGGTGGTTGGAAGGGGCACACATACCCGGCCCTCAGGGCAGACAGACTAGGTGGAGATCCAGCTCCCTGCTCCAAACAGGAGAGTGATGGCAGATTGATTCCCTGCAAGGAAGAGAGGTCTGGGAGAGTGGAAAGTGATTTTTTTTGCAGCTAGTTTAGCTTGCTGGGCCCCCCTTGAATATTGGAAAGGACCCCGACTCCACAGGAAGAGGGGAGGGGGATCTTCTCAGGCTGGCAGTTAAGCCCAGCCACCTAAGTAAAGAGAGGAAATACGTCATTGAGGAGGCAGAGACAGATGGAGACCAGCACCACTCCAGCTGACTGCAGGGCATCTAACCTGCCCAAGGGAAAAGGGGCAGGTAGCTTTCTGAAAGGTTAAACTATCCAAGGAACAAGAATAGCTCAGTGGGGGAATTCCTGCCTAACATATATGAAGTCCCTGGTACGATTCCTGGCTATTCCTTGAGAGAGATACACCAGGTTAGCAGACAGCCAGCTGAAACTTTATGACAGGGAACATATAGACATTTTCTTTCTATTAGCTTTTCTTGGATCTCTTTTTTTTTTTTAAAGTTCATTTTCTTTTATTTCCCATACTTTACTCACTAAATCCCAGTTCAAAACCTGCAGAGGGCAGGCTGCCAGATGAGTGATTGAGGAACACCAGCAGCCTGAGAAGATCCTTAGGAGTCTAAGAAAGAAGGCTGTTTTTCCGTGTTTATTATTATTATTTCTTCTGTCTCCTTTTTCTTAAAAAATGAGTTGCTACTGTCTTGTTTTTTGCTTGTTTTTTATCCCCTCCCTTTCTTTCTCTGCTTGTTTATTTTTGCTTTAACTTTCTTTTATTCTTTTGGTTACTGATCTATTCTACCTACGCTATTTCTTTTCACTCCTTCATATTTATATCTTTTGTTTCCCACTGTAGTTCTTTCATTCTACTTCTTTTATTTGATCTCCAATTTTTCTGGTTTGTATTTCTCCCTCTCTCCTTTTTCTCCATACAGTCTCTCTTTTTTACTTTTTTCTTGCTCTCTTCTCTGCTTTCTTTTCCCCTCTTCTCACCATTCTGCATTTTAATTCATTCTATATATTTGTTTCTCTATTCAGTTTCTTGTCTCATTGTTTCAATCCCATTTTCCTGATCTTATTCCTCCATGCTTCTTACTTGTGTTAATTTTTCAATTTCCTAGGTATTGTACATTTGCTTTCCTGCCTTTTACTAATAACATTACTATTATTCTTTTTGTCTTACTATCTCTTTCTTTTTATCTGGTCCTAATTTTTTTCCCAAAGGAACATAGGCAGATCTCTTTCACATAAAACAGCTGAGTGGGGGCAAAACCCTGCCTGAGTGAGCTGTTTTGGGAAACCACAGAGTAGGAGGCTTCAGGGCATCGATCTGGAGGGAGCAGGATGAAGAGATAAATTCCTCAAGGTGCTGCGGGCTTGATTCTTGGATGCTGTGTTTACTCTTCCTTGATTTCTCCTTTTCTGTGTATACTGATTTTGTTTACCAAGGCTATCTCTGTTCCTTCCCTCATCATTCTATCTTCTGCTTTATGTTGCTGTTCTTACATTCCACCTCTCTTTGTTTAATCCCCAATTTTTCTGGTTTTTATTTCTATGTCATCTATCCTATTTTCTTTCTTTTATTAACTTTTTTTTTAAATTTTATATTTATTTTTATTTTTTATTTTTTTTAATTTTTTTTATTTGTAAAATGATATATAAATACATATGCATATATGTGCATTTGTTCTTTTTGTTTTTCTTTTCTCTTTCCATTTCTCCTCATCATTAATTTCAGTCAATATATTTTTCTCTATTTGGTTTCCCATTTCATTGTTGGTACCCCATTTTTCTATTCCTATTACTCTACACTGCTTACATGAGTTAAATATTCATTTTCCAAGGTCTTAAGTGGTTTCTCTTCTAACAATTACTATTATTATTACTTTTATCCTTTTGCTTTTCTTACCTCTTTCACTTTCTCTGGCCTAATTGTTTCCTCCAAGGGACAACAGACAACATCAAAGAAGAACAAAGTGTCAAAGAGAAAATTTAACACACACACACACATAACTCAATTAAATGAAACCATAGAGTAAAGAGTGAAGCTAATCAACTGAATAAACACAACAAGATAAAAAGATGACCAAAGGGCAACAAAAAATTACAAACCATACTTAAGAAGCAGGAAGACACGGCCTAGTCCAATGAACAAAGTAAAAATCAGGAAGAGGTGCAGAACATTTAACAACTAATCAAAGCTGTACAAACAAATATCATGGACCAACTTAATGAAGTGAAGGAAGAGATTACGGTTATTAAGAAGGCACTGGGAGAACATACTGAAGAAATGCTAAACATACATAAAAAGATAGATATGATGGTGATGAATGGCACAATCTAAGAAATCAAAAAGACAGTGGAAGCACATAACAGTAGATTTGAACAAGCAGAGGAAAGAATTAGTGATGTGTAAGACAGTACATCTGAAATCAAACAGATATTAGAACAGATAGAAAAAAAGATAGAAGAAATCCAGCAGGGATTTAGGGATTTGAATGACAACAAAAAATGCACAAACATACGCATTATAGGCATCCAAGAGGGATAAGAAAAGGGAAAGGGGACAGAAAGAGAGTTGGAGGAAATAATGGCTGAAAACTTCCCAACCCTAATAAGGGAAATGCATTTACAAGTCCCAGGAAGGACAGCAAAAAGTATAAATCCCAACAGGCCTAATCCAAGACATATACTCATCACAATTTCCAATGCTCAAGACAAAGAGAAAATACTGAAAGCAGCAAGAGAAAAGCGAACCATTATATACAAGGAGAGCTCAATAAGATTAAGTGCTGATTTCTCATCTGAAACCATGGCAGCAAGAAGGCAGTGGTATGACATAGTTAAGGTACTAAAAGAAAAAAAATTTCCAGCCAAGAATTCTCTCTCCAGCAAAGCTGGCATTCAAAAATGATGGAGAGTGCAAAATATTCACAGATAAACAGAAATTAAGAGAGTATGCCAAAAAGAAATCTGCCCTTCAAGAAATACTAAAGGGAGTTCTACAGGTTGAAAGGAAAAAACAGGAGAGAGAGAGCTGGAGGAGAGTGTAAGAACAACTAAAAAGAGAAATAAAAACAACATATGACATACATAAACCCAAAGAAACTATGGCTAATGTAAATAAGTCATTGAGAGTAATAACACAGAAATGTTAATGGATTAAATTCACGAGTCAAGAGACACAGATTGGTAAAATGGATTAGAAAATATGACCCATCGATATGTTGTCTAAAAGAAACCCACCTTTGCCCCAGGGATTCAAGGAGGCTGAAAGTGAATGGCTGGAAAACAATCTTACAAGAAAACAATAACCAAAAAAGTGTGGGAGTAACTATACTAATATCAGATAAAATAGACTTTAAATGCAAAACTATTGTAACAAGCAAAAACAGACACTATATATTAGTGAAAGGGATTCAAGAAGAAAGAACAGTCATAAACATTTACACACCTAACAGAGTCACCTCAAAATACATGAGGCAAATACTGGAAAAAGTAAGTGGAGAAAGAGATGCCTCCACAATTATAGTGGGGGAATTTAATACACCATTATCTCCATTAGACAGAACATCTGGACAAAGAATCAATAACGAAACAAAAACTTTGGTTAATACATTAGAAGATCTGGACCTAATAGACATATACAGAACACTACACCCAAATACAGTGGGATATACATTCTTCAAAGTGCAAATGGATCATACTCCAAGAGAGACCACAGGCTAGGCCACAGAAAAAATCTCAATAAATTCAGGAAGATCAAGATTATATAAAGTAATTTCTCTGACCACAATGGAATGAAATTGGAAATAAGTAAGGGCCAGAGGACCAGATTAGGCACAAATATATGGAAGATAAACAACACACTCTTAGACAAACAGTGGGACAAGGAGGAAATCTAAAAAGAAATCAGTAACTACCTTGAAATGAATGAAAATGACAACACAACATATCAAAATCTATGAGATGCAGCAAAAGCTGTAATGACAAGGAAATTCATAGCCATAAATTTTTATATAAAACAGGAAGAAAGAGCTAAAATCAAAGACCTAACTGCACAACTGGAGGAACTGGAAAAACAACAACAACCTAAACCCAAAGGAAGTAGAAAGAAGGAAATATCAAAGATTAGAGCAGAATTAACAAAATAGAAAATAAGAAAGCCCTAGAAAAAATAAACAAAATCATAAGTTGGTTCTTTGAGAAGATCAATAAAATTGACAAACCCTTAGCCAGACTAACAAAGAAAAAAAGAGAGAAGATGCAAATACACAAAATAAGAAGTGAAGAAGGGGATATCACCACTGACCCCACAAAAATGAAGAGTATCATGAGAGGGTAATCTGAAAAATTATATGCCAACAAGAATGGTAATTTAGAGGAAATGGACAAATTCCTAGAAACACACAAGCAGCCTACATTGATGAAAGAAGAAATTGATGAATTCAACAGACCAGTTAAAGGTAAAGAGATAGACTCAGTCATCAAAAACCTCCCAACTAAGAAGACCCCAGGACCAGACGACTTCACAGGTGAATTCTACCAAACATTCCGGAAAGAGCTAACACCAATCCTGCTTAAGCTCTTCTAAAATATAGAAGCAGAAGGAACATAGCCTAACTCTTTCTATGATTCCAACATTACCCTAATACCAAAGCCAAACAAAGATGCCACAAGAAAGGAAAGTTACACACCAATCTGTCTAAGGAACGAGATCCTAAAATCCTCAACAAAATACTTGCTAATCGCATTCAACAACAAATCAAACGAATTACACATCATGACCAAGTGAGTTAAATCCTGGGTTTGCAAGGATGGTTCAACAT
>JAQZBX010063240.1:0-16727 GCA_029593785.1 Cabassous unicinctus | reverse complement strand
ACACGAACAGACATCTGCACACCGATGTTCATAGCAACATTATTCACCATTGCCAAAAGTTGGAAGCAACCCAGGTGTCCATCAACAGATGAATGGATAAACAAACTGTGGTCTATTCACACGATGGAATATTATGCAGCTGTAAGAAGAAATGAAGTCGTAAAGCATATGACAACATGGATGAACCTGGAGGACATTAAGTTGAGTGAAGCAAGCCAGACACAAAAGGACAAATACTGTATGATTGCGTTACTATGAACCAAATATATTGTGTAACATATTGTTTGATTCAAAATAAATTTATATGTATCCGATACATTTAATTGAGAAATCTATATATTTATTCATCTGTGTTTACTTTTTAGTTTTTAACTGTTTATATTTTCAATTATTAAATGTACAAAATAAAGTAAAAAAAGAAGCCCCTTGGTGTGGGCACAGACACCCAGAAGTCACGTTCCATCGAAGGCATTAGAACATCAGCCTCATATTCTTCAACACAATCCCAGCACCATAATTTGGTCCTCCCCAGGACAAGTAAACACTCTGTCATTCTGTTAGGGTGTAACTCAGGGCAGGGGCTTTGGGGGCGGGCGACTAGAAAGAAGTCTAACTCCTGCTGCTTGGAATCCCAGGACCTCACAACTGGAAGGGCCTTCTCCATCCCCTCAGGAAATGCACGCTCTCTGCACATCTAAAGAAAGGACCTTGTAAAACGCTACCCAAGGGAAGCGGATGTGGCTCAGGTGACTGGCTCCCGCCCACCACATGGGCGGTTGCTGGATCGGATCCCGGATCGGATCCCGGGGCCTCCTCAAGAAGATAGCGAGCTGGCGTGACAGGCAGGCGTGGTGAGCTGATGCAACAAGATGACACAACAAGAGACGCAGGGAGGAAAAACATAATGAGAGACGCAGCAAAGCAGGGAGCGGAGGTGGCTCAGGAGATCAGGCACCTCCCTCCCACATCAGAGGTTCTGGTTCAGCTCCCAGTGCCTCCTAAAGAAACAAGGAGGACGAACAGATGCAGCAAGTGAAGTGGGGAGACATAAATAAATAAAATAAATCTATAAAATTAAATTAAATTAAAATAAAAATATTACACTACCCAGAATATGAAGCACAAAAGAGACATCAGCCAGTGTGCCTTTAACAGACCAAAACTGTTTCTTTTTGCGAGCTTTAGATACAGAAAACTGGGGGAAATGTGTAAGAACAAAAGAAAAAGAGAAGGGGGTTTATGCCAAACTGGAAGGTGAACTGTAAGATTCCCAAACAATTTTCCACTTTAACTGCAACCTGAGAGAGGAGCAGCCCACGCCTTCCGTTCATCCATCCCGTCACATTCTTCCACCTTGACTCCACCCCTTAACACAACCGCGTCTCCACGACCCAGACTTTCGGCAAAATGCTTTCCAGAGAAACTGGGATAGTACACGCGACGACACTGATGAACCTTGAAAACATGATGCTCACCGAAAGAAGCCAGACACAAAAGCAAATATTGTATGATTCCACTCACAGGAGATGTCCAGAAGGGGCAACTCCAGAGGTTACTCGGGGTTGTGGGGAGGGATGAGGAGCTGCTGCTGAATGGGCACAGAGTTTCTGTTCGTGGGGGGATGAAAAAATTCGGAAATCAGTAAGTGGTGATGGCTGTACAATGTTGAGAATGTAATTAATGCCACTGAACTGTACATTTAAAAGTGGTTCAAACAGCTAATTTTATGATACATCATCCACCACAATTATTTTTAAGTGTGGGGGGGGACATGTTTCCCTGATGCAAAACCAGGTATGGGGATGGTATGATGCAGCAATCCCGCTCCTAGGTATATACCTAAGAGAAATAAAAACACATGTCCACACAGTAACTCATGCCAGAATGTGTCTATTTCCTGTGGCATAATTCACGTAAGTCAGAAATGCCCAACTGGCAAATGGTCAGCAAAATGTGGTGTGCCACCTGGCGGAATACCGTTCAGCCATAGGAAGAACGAAGCCTGGAGGGCACCGTGTTCAGCGAGGCACGCCGGGCCCAAGGAGGCAAACCCTGTATGATCACGTCACTGTGGACCAAATTCACAGTGCAACATCGTGTGTGACTCAAAAAAAAATTATCCAGCTCATTTAATTGAGAAATATGTTTTATTCAACTTTTTATTTTTCAATTGTTGCTTGTATTTTCAATTTAAAAATTAAAAAAAAAAAAGGAATGACGTTCTGATGTGTTGTGGAGGTCCAGTGGGCCCCCAGCCCTGGCTCCCCCGCCCTGAGGAAAACCCAGCCCGCAACCCGCAGCCGCCTGCATGCCCCAGGACACAGGTTAAAGTGTAGAGACCTCCGCAGGACAACATGCACAGATGGTACAGTAGCCTGTGGTTTCTCCAGGCTGCACACTGCCTTCCTGCGGGAACATCACCAGTCCCCGCTGACGCAGCTCTGTTAGGAAATGTCTTTGTTCTGGGGTCCTTTACATTGGCCCCCATTTTCCTGCCTCTTTGCGCAGGACTATCTCCACTCTCTTCGCAGACCCTCTCCTGTCCCAATACAGAAGCTTCCGTCTGACACGTCTGACCCTGTACCACGTGTGCTCTCTGGTCTCGCAGAGGCCCCGACCCGGGCCCTTCAGGAGCTGGCTGGAACGTGCATGCTACAGTATGAATGAGCCATGCCAGAAGCCAGACGCAAAAGGCCAAGTACTGCATGATTCCCTTGATAGGAAATGTCCAGAAGAGACAACCCACAAAAACAGAACGCGGGTGAGTGGTTGCCAGGGCTTTGGGGGACAGGGAGGAGTGGGAAGTGACTACTAATGGGTCCAGGGTTTCTTCTGGGAGTGATAAAAACATTCTGGAATTAGGTAGTGGCGGTGGCTGCAGAAACTTGTGAATATACGAAAAACCACTGACCCCATACACTTTAAATGGATGGACTGAGTGGTATGTGAGTCATGGCTCAATAAAGCTGTCTTATTAAAAAAAGAAGAAGAAACTAGGTCATAAGCCAATGACTGCAAGTCACTGCGAATCTTGAAAAACATAACCTGCCCAAGAGGCTGCATCTACTTCAACACCTGGAACCCTTCACGACAATCCACTGCACGTGGTCTCTAGAGCAGGGGCTCTTCACCTTTTTTGTTCCACGGACTCCTTTGCCAGTCAGGTGACATGAATCCTACTGTAATTTATCACACACATTCCTACGTGAAGGAAATGTGGGGTTTCAGTCAGAGGTCAGAGAAAATAAAGATAAGTTGACCTTTCTCAATTCAAGCTCACGGACCCCTGAAATCTTTCCATGAACTGTTGGGGGTCTGCGGACCCCTGGTTAAGAACCTCTGCTCTAGAGGAAGGACGGAAGCAACTGTGCTGAGGTGAGGAGCAACTGAGAAAAAGATGCGGCCCACGGGTGTCGGTGGCACCCACCCAGGAGCACACTGGAAGGGGCTGGTCCCGCGTAACTCAGAGCTGCTCGCTGAAATGAAGCCCTGTCCTCTCCCCAAGCAGAGCACGGCGCTCACACACACACTGGCTACTGCACACCCGCGTGGGTGCCGACCACCTGCTCAGCACTCCGTCAGCAGAGCCCAGCCGGCGGCAGAGAAGCCGCGAGTCCACCAGGGGACGGCCAATGACAGCAGCACTGCCCACCCCACGCCCCCAGGTATTCTCTGTCAGTCCCTGGAAATACAGAAGCCAAAAGGGAAAGACTGACACACTCAACCAAAGAAAGTCTGCAAGTCTAAGACCACAAGCTACACGGGAAGACAAGGGGTGGCTTAGGAGAAAGTATCTGGAACATTAAACGAAAGGAGTGAAGACTTCTTTCAGTGCACTGGCTCAAGTGGGATCCTGTTCCCTGAGGACCACGAGAAGCGCAGACTCTCGGTGATCTGTCTCAGCAGTTATTGTAGTTATTAATAAATCCATAGGCAAAAATGAGTGCGATTAGCATAAATGGGAAAATAAAACAATATAAAACTTACAAAGAAATAACATTTTACATTCATACTGTGTCTGGCAAGATTAACACATTCTGTTGAAATGACATATATTTTTAAATAAATTTGTTATTAGAGGATGGAATGGACAGGCATACACACAGAAGAGCATAATTTTGGAGCACAACCTCACACTATAAACACAAGTGATTTTAAAAATATCTAATAGAAAATTCAAAAAGAAAAAAAGTAATGCAAACTCTCGGGCCCCACCCCAGATCTACTAAAGCAACCCTGGGGAGGGGGCCCAGAAATCTGCATTTCAACAAGTCCTCCAGGTGAGGTCTGAGAACCACTGCTATTTCCACTCAAAACCTGTACACGCATGTCCATGGCAGCAATGTCCATAGCAACCAAAAATGGAGACCCAGCTGCTCCAGCCACCAGTGAGTGCCTAGACAAAGCGCAGAGCGTCCACTCGCTGAGTGCTGCCCAGCAATAGAAAGAAATGAACTGCCGATACACGCACGAGATGAAGCTCAACATCATCCGGCTGCGTGCAAGCAGCAGCCAGGTCAATCCCTATAGATATACACGTGTGTGTGTGATTCCATTCATAGAAAATCCTAGAAAGAGGCAAACCAACCTATCATAACAGAAAGCAGGGAAATGCCAGAGGGCAACAGTGAAGGGAGAGAGACAAGGAAACTTCAGGCAGTAATGAAAATACGTGCTATCTTGATTGTGATACTTTCACAAATACCTCTCTCTCTCTCTCTCTCTCTCTCACACACACACACACGAGGAAACAGATCAAATCGTACACTTTATGTAAGTCTAGTTAGTTCTACTTCAATTATATCTCAATAAAGGTGTAAAGCTAAAGAAGACAAGATGGAGCAAAACAAGCATAATATGACCCCATTTAGGTAAACACATACCAGAGTACATATTTGTACAGGGGTATTAGAAAATGCTAGGAAAAGAGCAATAATGACACACTTTAAGCAGTTAATATTGGTTACTGGTGGGAGGAGGCATATAATCCCACATTGCCTGGACTCTCTAAAATGAGCAAATCATCATGCATTACCTTGGGAAAAAGGAGCCTGGGATGGGCAAAAGAATGAAAAGCACGAAGGAAAGGAGCTATGAATAGGAAAGGCGCAGAGGCAGAGGCAGGCAGGTGCGTGCAGGCAGGGTAAGGCCCTAATGGCAGAAAGGGGCCTGGGGTCAGCTTCTGCCCTAGGTCTTAAAGCAGGGACGCAAGTCAGGTATAGAAACCAAGAGTCCAGACAGTGCCTGGACGGAAGGCATAACAGCCACGAAATTCAGTGCAGGGTAACAGGGAGGGCACAGCACAGGCTGCCGCTGGACAGGCAGCTCGTATTACTCTGGGGACACTTCAGAGGCGCAACTGAAACGCCACACAAATCAGAAGAGCCCAGGAACCCAGATGCACAAAGGCCTTGGGCTGGGGGTCTGGAAACCCTCCAGGCAAGGAGACTGCCCTGGGCAACCCGCCCTGTGCCTTTTATGGACAACAGTCATTCTCAGAGAGTGTTTCTCTACACCAGGCTCTTTCTCCTTCCTTTCTCAGTTCTTCAAGGAGCAGATAAGCCTGAAATGAGATTACCAGATCAAAGCCAAATGGTGGCTCCAGGTTTCTCTGTCTCCATTGTAACTGGCACTGTTTATTTGGAAATGAATACTTCTAAAGTGTTTGAAAGTCAGGTTTTTTCCTCCAGATTTAACTCCCAAATCATGTTAATCTTTTGCTCTAGAAAAACCCCAGTTTCCCTGGAAAGGTAGGCACGTTGCACCAGCTGACCTAACTCATCTCTTTTATAAGTCCAGGGGAAGTTTCAGTCCTTCAACGTCAGTGTCAGCTTCAGAGCGTCTTCACTGGGGACCTAAGCACCTACTGAAGCAGCCACCAGGTCCCAAGGATGGAAGGAGACTGACGAGCTCTTCCGGCAGGCGGACCCCAGCAGCACGCCCGCCCCACCTGTGACCCGCGCAGAGCGCCCACCTCGCCGCCTAAGGTCCCTCAGGAGACACCCTTGCTGAGAACTCCCCAGCCAAGGGAAACCCTGGGCCGACTCCCCGTCTAAGCACTGCTGTCTGGAGAGAAACGAGCAGGACGCTGCACGCTTAGCCGCTGAAAGCACAAAGGGGGGGCGGCCCGTGGCCGTGTCCTCGGTTCTCCAGGGACTGAGCCGGCACTCTGGAACGAGGTCTCGCCCTGGTTTCCAGCCCGCTACGGACCCCTCCCCACTACTCCCATGCAGCGTGTACGACGGGCACCTCCCGTGTACGTTTCTGGACTAATACTTCCCACAGGTTCTCAGATTCAAAGCCTGCCACACGTCCATCGTTATCCTTATTTCACAGATGAGGAAACCCAGGCGGGACGCCTACTATCCTTACCTTCCTCTCCCCTCTCCCCACCTCTCCTTGCCCTGCGGCGGGGGGGCCGCAAGGTCACCAAGCAGGTCTCCTCACCCAAACAAGCACAACCAAGCACAGCACACTTTCTTGTCCACTTGACTCTAAAATATCCAGCAAAGGGAAATCTATAAAGACAGAAAGGAGAGTAGTGGGTGCCAGGGCTGTGGGATAGGGGCAGAGGCCAAAAGCAAATATCCATGACAGAGCCTCGTGGAGGATGAAAATGTTTTAAAACTGCACGAGGGTGATGGCTGCACAACTCAGTAAATCTACTAAAAGCCACTGAATTGTACACTTATTTGGATCACGTTCATGATGTGTACATTATATTTCAAGCAAGGGGTTTTTTAAAAACTCAATTTTACATTGGACTTAAGACTTCTATGTCACAAACGACTTCTACGGAAAACACAAAGGCAATGGAAACATCCTTGGCAAACTCAAAACAAAATTACACACATTTTGCAAACCAAACTCTTGCCTACCCTACACCGACAATGTATCCAACCCAATTCTATGAACTAGAGAAAGCCCCCAACCTCATCCTCTAGCAACCGTCTAATCCAGGTGTGTAGGCACAGGGAAATTCCACGCCGGTGAGCACCTGGGCCATCAGAAACCCATACAGAGAAATCTGGTTGTGGTCCAAATGTAGAGCACTGAATGGAAAAGCAAACACAACCGGAAATTAAAGAAGGCTGAAAGTTTACTTTCAGATAGTGAACTATGAATGGGGCTCCCACGTCCCTTAAAGCAAAGGCCACAGAAAAATCTATGATTTGTAAACCCAGAGTCTTCTCTTGAGCCAAGCATACAATACAGGTAGCACTGAGAAAATTAAAATTCAAGCAAAATATGCAGGCTCTCATTTCAACTAACTTTGCCAAAAACATGGCCAGGCTGATCAAAAACTTTAAAAATGTAACTAGAAACTCCCTAAGTATCGGGAGGGGATGAGCTGTGCTGGCTGGGCATAAAAATGAAGTCTTTCCATGAACTTATCTTATTCTATATTTAGTTTGAGTACACTAATGTAATTAAGTAGTGTTATGTAATTTTGCTAACTTTGACTTTCCAATTATAAAGCCCCACATACAATTATTTGAACCAAAATTGACTTGATTTTTATTTCTGTGGGAAAAAAGGGTGATAGCTCATTTTAATCCAATCTTCCTAACGAGAAGTAACTGCCTTCATTGATATAAACTACGTAAATGGTACTTCAACAATGCTCCACACTAATTTGTTTCCATGCTCTCGCTCTAGGATTATTACACTAAAAGACTTAATGTCCCAGTGGTGAAAAACACTCGGCTTTGCCGTTCCCCACACACACCTGCTTCAACACCCCTGTGGTGGGTTGGAGCTCTGCACCCCACAAAACATGTTCTCAGCTTAATCCATTCCTGTGGGTATAAACTCACAAACAGGACTTCTGACGGGCGACTTCAGTTAAGGTGAGGCCCACCACAATCAGAATGGTCCTCATCCTGTTACTGAAGGCCTCACAGGGAAAGCCACAGAGAGAGAAAGCCACAGGGAGCAGCCAGGAGCTGGGAACCAAGGGAAGCCAGAAACCAGGAGAGGCCACCACAGGCACTGCTGGGCGACAGAGAAGCCCAGGACCCAGGATCACCAGCAGCCAGCCCCAGAACGCCAGTCTCAGAGAAGAAAGCATCCTCTTGATAACACCTTGATTTTGGACATCTTCTAGCCTCAAGACTGTGAACCAATAAAGTCCCATTGTTTAAGCCAACCCACTGCATGGCATTTGCTTCGCCAGTCAAGAAACTAAAGTACTCTCTACCCCCCAAATTCCCAGAATTTAACCTTAGATATCTAATTCATGAGTACACGATATGTGAGCTTGGGAAATTAAATCAACTTGTTTAGGGGCTTCACACAACAGTCACAGTTTAGGATCTTTCTCTGGGATATATTTCTGAAATAGTATATAGAGTAACTTAGCTGACAAATAATGAAATGAGCTAATTATTAAGATTGTCATGACGACGATGTAAGCCCCAGGCCAGAGCTAAAGCAAGCCAACCATGTCACTCTGACCAGCTTTCAATACAAAGTCAAGTTGTGCCCAGAGTTAAAGAAGTCTGCCTAAAACAAAATACCGTCTTTTTTTTTTTTTCGCTCTTGGGGGGCGGGGGGACAGATAACGTATGTTCCTAAATATAACGTATATATTCCCAAAGTGGCTGCTTTCCTCTTAATACTTGGTGTTGGAGTGTAAACGTATTGATCTCTAGAGGAGAGAGATAAAAGGTGTATAAATTGAGGTAGTAAAAACCTCTACTTGTGCTTTCTCCTCTCTTCACAGTAGGTACCTTCTGAACAGCACTGTAAAGAGAAGCAGTGGTAGTTTTTGGTTTTGCTTTAAGTACAAGATAAATATTTCAGTTCACCTAAGGACAAAAAATGTGTTGACCCTGGCACGCATTAAGGACGCTTTGGCACCAGGTATCCTGGCAGAATATAGAAATCCACAAGTATTGTTCTCTGTAGGCTTTTGAAGGCACTGCTCAAGTATTCCACATCATTTTATAACAAAGTCATACTGCAAAGTCAATATTGACAACAGGAAAAAACAAAAACAAAAAAGATGTGAACACCAAAAATTATACCAAAAAACAAGGTTAGCATAACAATCCTTTCAAATTAAACAAACAAAAGCATGTTCTGAAACCCCCGTAACTGCCTTGTGGTTGACATTTAGAGTCTCCTGAAATCAAACGTTCAGCCATTCTCAGCAAATGAGCTTAGCCAAGAGCCCTTCATTTTGGACAGGAGCCCTATTTCCCACCTCGAGGGCACACCATGTGGTTGATCTGAGTCAGGAAGCTAATTTCTGCCATTGATTCATAATCTGTAACCTAGTCACACAGCATCAACCAAAAGTTTGTTCTTCAAAAAAGCACTAATGTGAAATGACAAAAAAGATCATTTAATAACAGCCCTGATAGATGAAATCTATCTCTGGGAGAAAAAAACAAACAGGAAACTCACTGTGATCACAACCCAGGGCCAGCACTCTCACACTGCTGTCTTTTAGAGTTTGAACCACTTCAACAAAAGCGAAAGCAGATGATTTACAAACAGAATTAAGCGTTAGGAAAACACAACTGAGTCATGGAAGGCTTAAAAAGCACAGCACTGTCCCAAGGTTTCCTCATGCACCTGCAGATCAAGACATTGTCATCTGCTTCTAAAATGCACACATGTATTTTTTCAGCTTTAAAAACAACACTCAAAACCCAGCATATCCAAGTGTACACAGCACTCTCTCACTACGTGTTCCTTCCACTCTAACTTAAACCTGGACCAACGCCCAATCTTTAAGACACACACACACACACACACACACACACAATCTTGGCAGGCAAAGGCAGAGGGAAAGGGCAGTCACAACTGCCTCTCACCTGCATTCAGGACTTCATGCACGACACAATTAACATTATATGCATGTTTCATACACAAAAGCAGATTCAAGTAACAGCTACAGAAACATTCAATGGACAGTTTAACTGTTTCTTTCTGCACAGCAATAAATCTCCCTGTGACCTGCCGGGGCTGGGGCGGGGCGGGGAAGGGGGGAGGCATGGTATCCACTCAGGAGATCAGGAGATCAACTTCAGGGAATGAGAAGTTGAGACAAGTCATTTCTCTTCCCTGCTCCCCCAAATTTGGAGACCATTGTTGCAAAAGAAAACATACTCAGAGTCCCACGAAATTTTTAAGTCCCAAGAAATATATAAGGCAACTCTAATTTCCAGAAGCCTTTCCCACTATTCTCATCTGGGCTACAGTAATTGCCCTCATGTACTGGACACACAAGATCAGAAATTCATGTTTTCCCAAAGTTCTCAGCTATATGCCCCTAAAAGGTGTTTCTTTTGGCTAGGGTTTTTAGGTGTTATGATATGGATCACTGAAAATGGTTCCAGTTGGCATAAAATCATTAGTGGGTTTTAGAAAAAGAAACCTAGTATAATATTTTTTTCATAATCAAATTAGGACTTAAACTAAACCCTATCTCTCAGACTGACGTACGACTGTCAGAAATTGGCAATTACCACTTTAAGATTACAATCAAGAATGCTCAAGTTTGTACTAACATGGGGTTGGCAATACAGTTCCATGTGATGAAAATGCCTGATAACACTGTTGGATAAAGAACCGGAGGCAAAGGACCCAGGTTTATGCAGTTCTCCAAATAAGCCAAATGAAAGGGACATTGCTTCTCCACTCAGCTGCTCTTCTGAAGTGTCCCCGAGAACTGTGAAACCACCTGAATTTTCGCAGATGCTGGGAACTACATTTGCATTTCAGGCCTGTAGATTCTGACATCACATGACTGGGGTGACAGACCTCCCCTCCGCTCAGCTTTCTCATTTCTCACCTTCCAGTGCATGTCCAGCTACTAAGATGGCAGGGAAGGTAGAGCTGATGTCACAGAGCCCGAAAACGACATCCATGCCCCTGGAGATGGAAATCACTGCTCAGCCACTCTCCAGGTCCACCAAAGATTTCTGTGGTTTCAGACAAATTATTGCTGTTAAATTACTGTTGATTTTAAAAGAACGGGGAAATTAAGCAATGCATTCTGAACCATGGGTCAGAGATGAAATCATAAAGGAAATAAGGAAGTATCTTGAGACATGTAAAAACAAGAACACACCATACCAAAAAGATGCAGCAAAGGCAGTGCTGAGAGGGAAATTTATAGCTGGAAATGCTTACATTAAGAAAGAAGAAAGGTCTCAGAGCAGTAACTTTATCTCGTACATAGAGGAACCAGAAAAAGAGCAAACCCAAAGTGAGAAGAAAGGAAAAGTAAAATTTAGAGTGAAAATAGAGAATTAAAAAAAAACAAGAATCAAGAAAACCAAAAGTTGGTTCCTTGAAAACATCAATAAAATCAACAAATCTTTAGCTAGACTCAAAGAAAAAAAGAGAAAGGATGCGAATAACAAAAATCAGAAAGTAAAGTAAAAATCAGGAAGAAAGTAAAGGGGGACATTACTAGCAAACTTAGAGAAATAAAAAGGATTATAAGAAGAGTATTAGAGGATATTGAGAACAACAGTATGGCAGAAAATTAAGACAACCTAGATGAAATGGACAAATTCCTAGAAATGCACAAATTACCCAAACTGACTCAAGAAGAAACAGAAGCTCTAAACAGGCCAGTAACTAATAATGAGATTCAGTCCGTAATCAAAAACCTCCCAACAAAGAAAACCAGACGTCTTCGCAGGTGAATTCTATTTCACAAGGTAAGAAGAATAAGCCCCAATCCTTGTCAAAGTCTCCAAAAAAACTGAAGAGAAAGGAACACTTTCTAACTTACTTTATGAGGCCAGCATCACTCTCATACCAAAGCAAGACAGATAATCTATTCTATTAGATTAGAAATTAAGACTATAGATGCCAAAATCATCAACACAATACTAGCAAATCCAACTCAAGGACACATTAAAAGAATTATACAGGGCCCGCCCCCCACAATTAAGTTGGCAGAGCAAGGAGATTCAGAGCTCCATCCCCTCACAGCTTTGAATAACCAGCAAAAACCGGCAGAAAGAACTGGAGTAACAGGGCAAGCACCAAAAGGGCCACTTAAAAGCAGAACCATCTCCTGGAGCCCTGCTGGCCTCGTCCCCATCCTCAACAGCTGGGGGCTGCGGGGCAGGAGGGAGCCAGCCTCCCTCCCTGGTTCTGGAGGGAGCAGAGTAACCCCCGTGCACATCCTGGGAGCACGTTTGCCAGGCCCAATCTGTCTGACGGTGGCCTGAAGGCTCCCCGTCCCAGAACGTGCCCTGCATGTAGACGGCGGCTCTCAGAGCTCTCCTACAGAACACTGAGGGACAGAAGGCAAGCCGTGCTGCCTGGGGCGAGGGACCGCTGGCTGTAGGACAGACAGGGCAGTGCCCAGACCAGGAGGAAACTGGCTCCTAGGGAGGAGAGGACATTCAGAACCCTGTAAACGGGCTATTCCCAGGCTACACCGCATGCCCAGACAGACATATGCAGAAAGGATCAGGGTGCCCGTTTGCTTTGGCCTGGGGCTATTCTCCAGACTCACTGTATGGATAAGCCCTGAAGGAAAGCACCTGCACAGTCAATCTGCAAAGACTGGGAAAGGTGTTTTCTCTTTTCTCCTATTTTTTGTTAGCTCCTGGCATTCACGGAAAGCTCATCATAACACTAGCTGGATATAAGCTTAAGGAACAGTTGCCTCAGAGTCTAAATTCCAGCAATAACACATTAAGACACATCCGTTTCAACAAAGAATTACAAAATATACAAAGAAACAGGAAGAGATGGCCCAGGCAAAGAAGGTGATTAAAGCATTAGAAACTATCAATGAGAAAGATCAGACCTGGGACATTCCAGACAAAGACTTAAAAATGGTCCTAAATATGATCAAAGAATTAATGGAAAACATGGACAAAAAAAAAAAGTAACTCCATTTTTTACTTCATACAGGAGCTACATGGCAAATCCTTAAAATTTAATACTAAATCAATGGTTTGGGGAATCATAATGGATAAATATGTAATTTGTGATAAGTACTACATAAAGGTGGGGGTCAGAGGCGTGTAGGAACAGAGTTTTTACACACTGCAAAGTTGTAGGTTGGTAGCAAAGCAAACAAGGTTTTTACAGACTTAGGATGTTAAATTTAAGTCCCATGGTAAGCACAAAGAAAATACCAAAGAATGTGCAAACTCAGAGAGACAGAAAGCAGAACGCAGGTTACCGGGGTTGGGGGACAGGGGCCTGGGGAGTCAATGCAAAGTGACGTAACAGATGCTGGTGAGGGCACTGCAACGTTGCAATGTGAGCAGCCCCACTGAATCACATGCTCGGGAGGGGTTTGGGTGGAAAGATTTATGTGTATGCATATCTACCCAATCCAAAAAAGAAAAAAGAGACACCAAAGAGATAATGCAATTATATGCAATACATGACACTGGCTGTGCTCTAAGAATGGAGGGAAAAGGGCTCAAAATAACATTAGAGGGATATAAGGAAAAAACTGGAATACAGAATGTAAGCTTTAAACCAATGTTAAATTTCTTGAGCTTGGTAACTACACTTAAGATGATTAGATTAGTGAGTATCTTAGGAAATATGCATGGAGGTACAGTGTTCAAGGAATATGATGTGTGTAACCTGCTCTCAAGGGAGGGAGGGAGGGAAGACTGATAATAGACACACAGAATGAAACAACAAATGGAGCAAAATGTTCAAACTGGTGGCTCTGGGTAGCAATGTAGAGGGGGTATTTTGACATTCTCTGTATGGGTTTTATATTAGTTTTACAACCGTCCTGTAAGTTTAGAATTATTTCAAAATAAAGAGTTTAAAAAAATTTTTAAAAAAAGGATTAAGCACCATGATCAAATGAGACTTATCCGAGGCATGCAAGGGTGCTTCAACATAAGAAAATCAGTGAATGAAATACATCACATTAATAGAATGAAGAAGAATTTAAAAAAAAACATATGATCATCTCAATTGATGCAGAAAACGCAGTTGACAAAATCCAGTGCCCCTTCTCGGAAAAAACACTAAGAAAACAAAGAAAAGAATGAGACTTCCTCAATACAATAAAGAGCATATATAAAAAACCCACAGTAACATCATATTCAACGGTGAAAGACTAAAAGCTTTCCTGTGGGCATCCAAGAACAAGACAAGGATGGCCACAATTGCCATGGCTAGTCAACACTGTACTAGAAGTGCTAGCCAGAGCAGCTAGGCAAGAAAAAGAAATAAAAGACATCCAAATTGGAGATATGTAAAACTATCCCTATTCACACCTGACATGATCCAATCACAGAAAATCTAAAAGTATCTACAAGAAAGCTAAAAAATGAATTCAGCAAAGTGATGGCATAGAAAATCAATATACTAAAATCAGTGGTGTTTCTACACACTAGCAAGGAAAAATCTGTAAAGGAAATCAAGAAAACAGCCCCATTTATAATACCAACTGAAAGAATAAAATATCTAAATATAAAATGTAAAAATGTAAAGGTCTGGTATGCAGAAAACTACAAATCATTACTGAAATTCAATAAGACCTAAATAAATGGAAAGATACCCATCCTCGTGGACTGGAAGACAATATTCTTACAATATTCTTATAAGCCAATACTACCCAAAGTTATTTGCCCAATCAAAATTCCTAACAGCCTGCTTTGCAGAAACGGAAAAGCAAATCATCAAATGCCTATGAAAAGAAAGCGGATGTGACTCAAGCAGTTGGGCGCCCGCCTACCACATGGGAGGTCCCGGGTTCAGTTCCCAGTGCCTCCTAAAAAGAAGATGAGCAGACAGTGAGCGCAAACAATGGGGCGGGGGGTGAAATAAATAAAATAACTGTTTTTTAAAAATGCTGATTCATTAAAAAAAATTCCTATGGAAGAGCAAGGGACTCCAAATAGCCAAAAACACCTTGAAAAAGAGGAAAGAATTTGGAGGACTCACTTCCCAATTTCAAAACTTATTATAAAGCAACAAAAATCAAAACAGCATGGTACTGTCAAAAAGACAAGACATGTAGACCACTGGAAGAGAACTGAGAGCTCAGAAATAAACCCTCACATCTATGATTTTTGACAAGGGTCTTGTTTTAGTTTCCTAGTTGCTAAACCAAATATCATGCAATGGGTTGGCTTAAACAATGGGAAATTTATTGGCTTACAGTTTTGAAGCTAAAAGAAGTCAAAAAGCAAGGTGTCACCAAGGCAATGCTTTCCCCGAGAAGACTGTGGCGTTCTGCAGCTGGCTGCTGGTGATCCTTGGTCCTGGGCTTTCTTGTCACACAGCAATGGGCATGGCAGCATCTCCTGGCTTCTCATTCCTTGATTTCCAGCTTCTGGCTGCCCCCTGTCTCCCTCTCTGTGGCTGTCCCTATAAACCCTTCAGTAACAGGATTAAGGCCTACCCTGATTCGCTGGGCCACACCTTAAGTCACCTCATCAAAAGGTCCTACTTACGATGGATTCACATCCACAGGAATGGAGTAAGCTTACAAACATGTTTTTCTGGGGTACAGCGCTCCAAACCACCTCAGGTCCCAATTCCACTCAATGGGGAAAGTACAGTCTCTTCAACAAATGAATCTGGGAAGACTGGATATCCATATGCAAAAGAATGAAAGTGGACCCCTACCTCACACCATACACAAAAATTAACCCAAAATGGATCAGCTACAACTCTCTCAAAGTAAATATAATAAAATAAAATGTAGAATACTCATGACATGAAAATTATGAGATATTCACATCAACGTCCATAAAGTTTTACTGGCCCACAATCACACATTCATTTTGGTTGCTTTTGTGCTACAAAGGCAGAGTTGAGTAGTTGTGACAGGGAGTATATATGGTACCCGTATCACTTCATCACTGTTGTGCAGCTAGAGTTATCACTGTTCTCAACCCAGCATTTAATCTCAACATTTTGAAAAAGCACTTTTTGGCCAGCACATAGTTATTGTTGTAACTTCTGAGGAAAACCTCCAATAAAGACAATCCTAATAGTTAAAAATAAAAATCAATGACCTAAGTAAAAGAGATAAAACTATAAAACTCCTGGAAAACATAGAGAAGCATCTTAGTGACTTTTTATTAGGCAACGGAACATTTTTTGTTCCAAAAGCACAAGGAACAAAAGAAAAAGATAGGTAAATTAGACTTCATCAAAATTAAAAATTTTTGTGCAAAGGACATTACCAAGAATATGAATAGACAACCTACAGAAGATGAGAAAATATTTGGAAATCATAGATCTGATAAGGATTTAATATCCAGACTGTAAAAAGAAATCCTACAACCACAAAAAGACAACACAATTTAAAAATGGGCGAAGGATTTGAATAGACATTTCTCCAAAGAAGATATACAAATAAGCACATGAGTAAGATGTCAATATCATTAGCCATTAGGAAAATGCAAATTAAAGTCACAATGAGATTATAACATTGTGCCCACTAAAATGGCTATTATTTTTAAAACATATTTAACAAGCGCTGGTGAAGATGCTGAGAAATAGGAACCTTTGCACATTTTTGGTGGAAATGTAAAATGGTGCAGCCACTGTGGAAAACAGTTTGGCAGTTCCTCAAAAAATTAACAAAGAATTACTACATGACTCAGCAATCCCACTTCTAGGTATTTACCCAAAAGAATTGCAAGCAGGGACCTGGACAGGTATTTGTACATCAATGTTCATAGTAGCATTAATCACAATAGCCAAAAGGTAGAAGCAATTCAAATTTCCATTATCAGATGAACGGATAAAGTAAA
>JAQZBX010063239.1:0-16739 GCA_029593785.1 Cabassous unicinctus | reverse complement strand
CATCCATCTTATCTATGGGATATAAGCCCACTCTCACTTGGAGGTGGAGTGGACATCACTATCCCAGACTCCTCAGGATTGGTGGGGGAGAGCTATGGACTAGAGTGGACTTACTGATATTCTGTTATAGACATATTGTGATTCAAGTAATGGAAGAAATTACAACATTAATGTGGAGCCAGTGGCCACTGGATGATTTGGGGGTAGGGAGAGGGAAAAGCAGTTGTAATACAGGGGCTTTTTCTGGACTTGGGAATTATACTGAGTGACATTGCAATGACAGACATAGGCCATTTTATATCATCATATAACATGCAGAACTGTATGGGAGAGAGTGTGGTATACAATGTGAACTATGGTCCATGCTTAGTGGCAAAGCCCCAGGATGTGTATATCCATTGCAGGTGATGTGCCATACTAATGAAGGATGTTTATGTGGGAAGATGTGGGAGGTGTGGGAGGTGGGGCATATGGGAATCCCTATAATTTTTGTGTAACAATTATGTAATCTAAGTATCTTTTTAAAAATAAAAAATAAAAAATTATTAATTAAAAAAATAATACTATATAGCTTAACATCTCATATCCAGGAAGAAAAATACATCTATCAGTCAGACTAAAGACTCATATATTCCCAACTGTTATGCTACTTTATATAAATTATACAGACTTCTGGGTGTCATCATAATATTTATATATAGTTCTCTAACTTAGCGTCATCTACACTGTTGTCATTTGCCATACCATCTGCTCAAAATATTCATTTTTATAGGATTATAATAATGCCAGCATTTAAATAGCTTCCCAAATTACAAATATTGTTATAATACACCAGAAAGGTAGGAAACTAAGCAGCGCTCTATGAGTCTGCAATCTCATATAAGTCTGTATTTAATTACCTTTTTTTTTTTGCTCGGGTGTAGTGCAGTCTCATGTGCAAACTTGTGGCTATGAAATTTTCATAATTATGGTATTATTATTTCAGTTTTGCAGTTTTAACCACAACAAGATGTAATACCTCATCTGAAAACAACCATCTTTACTGGTAAAAAGTGTTAATTACAACATAAATGACGTCAGTAAAATATTGAAAAATTTCAGGTTTAATTAGGTCTGCCAACAGAAATAGAACTGTCATAAGGCTTGGCAGTTTTAAGTTTTAATTCAGTATGGGATTTTTTCTTCGAAAAGGATCACATATAGAGAGTGAGAAAATGAACATGTCATTTGTTTAAAACATATTACTCAAGGATATACCCAAGCTGAAGTGTAATATTCATTTGCAATATGTTACAGTGACAAAATATTTTCAACCAAGGTTTCCACAGAGATACATATTCATTCCTTATATATTGCTTCCTTTTATCTCTTGTTCCTATGCTACGATTAGGATCTGAGTTTATAGATAAAAACAGTTCCTCTAACATATTTTAAAGAATTGTGCCTTCTGCATATTATATTTCTATGTCCAATAGTCTTCAGACTTGGAAATAACCATAACTGAAAGAGTAGGAAATATTCTAAGCCAGTGGAATCACAGAAACAAATCCTTATACTGTAAAGTGGTAGACTTCCCTCCACTTAGATGATTTTAATTGATATAATTCAAAAATAAAAGTGACTTTTATTAAAAATTGAACCCCCTGTTGTGTGAATCATTTAGTAATGTTTGCATAACACAGGAATTTATCATGCTTAAGGATAATACAAAATGTAACTTTCTTTGACTACTTGCAACTGTAAATACACGTTTCACCAGTGACAGTTTTGAATCATTGAATTGAGATATTGTTAACAAATTAAATAAAAAACCCTGAATAAGTATTAAGATCAAGGAGAAATTGCAGTATGATTTTATAAATATATTTTTGGAAAAAAATCAGATTTTGTTTTGCTTCCATTCCTGGAAGCAAGTCAATTCTATCAGAAAAATCTTGTGTAGTTCTGTCTCCATCACAACTCTAGCATTCCATGGGAGCCATGCCAACAGTTAAATGAGTAACCAGCAGGATTCCCCAAAACAATGCCAATGAAGAGATAAAGAAAGCCTCATCCATGACATGGAATCCATGTCTTTATGATGAGAAAGGGAATAAAATGTTCTTGTGGATCTTGGTGATGATCCTTAACTCGTAAAATGTCTCTGCTATGTTGTATACATAGTAAGGCAGCCTTGGAAAATTTAGGTATTGCCAGCCAAAACAATTAGGTTCAGATTTTTAAGGTGGTTTTTATCCCCTTGGTTATTTGTTCTTTATCCCAATTCTGAAGTGAGCCACCCCTTTAGTTTAAAGCATTCAACCTGCTCCTTTCGGTACTTTTCTTCTGCTGAAATCACAGCTTTTTAAAAAAAGCGTCTTTGCTTCTCACACTAATATATATATTCTCAGGTGAGAAAGTAGCCCAATTACCAACAAAGTGACTAGGAGGAATGCTCCTCTATAATTCCGTCAGAACAACGCAAAACTGGCCTTGCTGTACTTATCATCCAGCCCTCTTACCCCATGTAAAGGAGTACTAGGGAAAGGGGATGAGGACAGAGGAATAAGTGTCTGGGGTCATCTGCTTGAGGCAATGAACTGTTCGCGGTGAAATATCTAACTGCTCAGATCCCTTAACCCGTTCCCTTTCACTAGCCAAGGGGAAGTGAGGCTCAGAGAGAATCACTAAGAGAGGTGAAAAGTCCCTGAAAGAAGGGGAGATTGGGCTTGGCCCTGGGCTGAAGGCTTTCTGGGTTGCAGAGTCTCCAAACCCAGTCAGGTTATGATAGACTGGACCAGGGTCAAGAAGTTCTTGAGTAAGCTTGATATATTTCTTTGGGGTTTTGGGGTATGTGGGAATTTAGTGTCTAGCTCACACTTCTTGCCTGGGAGAGTTGCTAGGGAAGAATTTTTGCCAGTTGTTTATAACTTGGTGTATGGAGCTTAGGAAAAAATGAATGCCTTTCCCATCCCAAGATTTCTTAGAAAAACTTTAGCAGATAACGTTTCCACTGGAAGGAGCACAGTGGATAAAGGGGTTAAAAGCTCTTGAACTCTCTCAGTAGCCCCTGAACAAGGTAATGCAACATTCATGGAAGGATTAGGGTTTGGACCACTATCAGGCCATGCAGAGTTAGAGCTGCCATTATTGGAGGAAGTTCTCAGTTTTAAATGGGATTTCAGTGAAGATGGATTATATCCCTCCCCACCCCCAAATCAAATGCAGTCTACTTAAGACCACTGCATTGGTAGATGCCACTAGGTTTATATAAAAACAGAGGCTGTGTGAGGCCAAGAATGACTTCCCAGCCCAAGCAGGTGCCCTGGAATGTAAGCAGACAGCCACCTCCTCAATTCCCTCTCCCAACCACCACCCAAGAGCAGATGATTTAGACTTGAAAAGATAGTGATTGTCTTCATCTCAAAACCAGACCATGGTAGACTCTGCATGCCAAGGTAATGGAGTGGGAGGAAGTGTGAAAGCTGGTCATGTCTCTCCTTGCTCCAAGTCCTCCTCAACCATTAGTCTAGCAGTGGTCAGAAGAAGTTTAAATAATATATTATACTAAAGCTTTGAAATGGACCTAAAGCAATCATTTTTAGAGCCCACCTAAGAAAGAAAAGGAAATATTGACAAAATATGATTTTAAGGTGGCTATTGGGGGAAAATTTTTAACTGGTCCATTTTTATATTTAGTATGAACTTCTTAATGAACTGATGATATGAATATATTGTATGTAGTGTGTGCACATGCATGCTGCTTAGGTATCAGGGACCACACTAAATAATTTACATTCTCAAAATCCCATTGTGGAGCTGAGGGAACCAGGTGGAAATGAAGCTGCATTTGAGAACCCCAGTCTGTTTGATTTGCTCATTTCTAATAACCCATGCTTTCCCATTGCTTATAGAAGACACCCCATCTCCCTAAAATGGTTCACAGGGTCCTTCGTGATCAGTACGTACCTTCCTTTGTGACTCAACAGTTGCTCCTTTCTTATCGTGCTATGATTTTTTTTTTAATTCTAAAAATTTGGTACAAAAATAAAACCAGGTACAATATTTTTTGACATATTTAAAAGAGGAATACAAAATTCATAACAAAGTGTAAGAAGAATGAATTCTTTTCAAACCTGTGATCACACAAGACACATTAAAGGTCAAAGCATGAGCAGAAACATTTGTATGTTTAAAGTCATTTGCACAGTTGAGAAAGGGACAAAGACAAAGTGTCATCAGAAAACATTAAGCATCATTAATTCTTTTTTGGAAGAGATAATGAGATTGTCTTTGGAATTTAAATGAATATGCATGAAATGTTTTAGGTTGTGAAGGAAACATCATCTGTTTTTAAAAAAGTTCTTACCCTAAATTACCAACGATTTTTAATTATAAGAGGTTTCTAATTTTATATTCTAATTTTTAAATTTAGGCTTATTCTTTAATATCAGGTAAATAAACATATTTAAGTTTCATTCAAATTTCATTGCTTCATGATCAACTTTCTTCTTTTGTTCACACACAAAAAAGATTTGTTTGCTTCAGTATTAGTGCTTTTAAATAATCTGAACCACATATTTTCATTTTAAATCAAAGTTTATAAGCAATTTTCAAAATAACAAGTATCCATCTTTCACATGGTCTTTTGATTTTTCCATTTATTTTTGCTCCTTATATTTATATCTTATTATTATTATTCAATCATGTGGAAATTGTTGAGGCTTTTATAATTCACAAATTAATGGATATGTTTTCTGGCCTAACCTATACCAGTCATTATAAACCTAATAAAGTTCATAAGACAGTCCAGCTTAGCAGATGAACAGTAATAACAAAATCAGAGTACAGACTGGTGAGTGTGTTCATGGGTCATGTATACAGAGCTATGGGTACACAAACATACTTCAGGTGAATCAAACTTCCAATATATATAAGGTAACCTTATACAAATATAAAGTTGATTTAGTGATCACTCAAATCAGTTTGTTTTATTGAATTGAGAATTTTTTTGAAACCTCAGTTTGTTGAATGATTGTCCAAAGAACTTGAAAATGAGCAATTAATTCAAGGTATTCCCATAAATGATTGGGTGCTTTCATTCATCTGCATAAAGTCCAACCTGATACTTGACTAAAATGATGAAAGAAAGAAAAATGGAGGTGAAGCTTTTATTGTTTCACTTTAAATAATTATGCTTTATCCAATAGAATTCAAGAATAAAGTTATGTATATGTAAATATGACATCCATATTTAATCCAAATATTCTCTTTTATATCTGAGAACTGTATGGTCATTGTTAGTTTTGACTTTCTGCACATCTGTAAATGGTATAATTTATAAAAGGAATTCTCTGGTGATGCATCCTTACAGGTTCTCTCTTAAAGCATCACATAGGATTTGTCACCATGATCTTTATTGGTAAATATTTATTATTCATTTGAGGAAATCAGCATCTTGTTCTTTTTCAAAATGATAGATATTTTGGTTCCATATGTTTTGAATTGTTTTCTTGTGAAAGAGGACTTTATTGAGATTGAGGGTATTGAATGGGATCTATTAGAGAATCAGAGGAGGCTGATAGATGAACTCAGATGATCTTTTGCCAGGCTGGCTTAGCATGTCTCTGTTCTGTAAATGCGCTGAGAATTGGAGTCTACTCTTATACTGCAAACAGTAACTCTATGGGAGGTTCAAATGGAATACATTGTAAAGAGATGGCATTGGGGCTGCACTGCAGGGAAGGAAAAGATACAAATATGTTGGCTGATTATATACTTAATGGCATTTAATCTTCATAACAATCTTTTTGCTATAAATAGTATTATTATTATTGTTTTTAGTTTAAGGTGGGAAAATCAGGTTCCAAGAAATTAAGTAACTTGCCCATCTTAATACTGCTATTAAAGATTAAAGCTAGGATGTATTCTGGAGCCTGTGCTTTTAATCATTATTAAACAAAAGTGTAATTTGACTAAAAGTCCAGGAATATATATTTAATTGCCTTTGTTAAAAAGAAAGGTCAAGAATAAGGGTTGAGTTCCCAGAGACTAAACCAGTGGTTCTCAAATGGGGGCAATTTTGCCACCTTCCAGGGAACATATGGCAACTTATGGAGACATTTTTGATTGTCAAAATGGGTATGTGTGGGGTGTGCTACTGGCATCTAGTGGGTAGAGGCCAGGACTGCTTCAAAACCTACAATGTAAAGGACAGTGTCCCACCACAAATAATTATCCAGCCCAACATGTTGAAAGTGCTAAAGTTGAGAACTATTAGATTAGACTGACAGGGCTATCATACTTAATTTTACGTATCAACTTGTCTAGGCTATGGTGTCTAGTCGTTTGGTCAAACACTAGTCGAGATTAGCTCAAAAGTTATTTGAAGGAGATGTGATTAGTGTTACAATCCAACTCCTGAAGGGCATGAATTGGTGAGGCTGCGAGACCAAAGAACACACCTGGCATTCAGTCAAGCATAAGCTTTTTTGGGAATTACAGACAGGAAAAAATCTTTGACAGCAGCCGGTCAAAGAATGAATGAAGTTAGCACTCCTCAAAAAGATGAGAAAATGAGGGGTGATATATAAGGGGTTTCAGAACAAGGACATTCCAAAGAGCATGAGAACAGAGTTCCTGCTAGGGTCACATGAAGTGAGCACAAGGAGTGTGGTGAGGTTTTCACTACCCTTGCTTGAAGGAAGGATGTTTACCGAGGATGTTTACTGCTTTGGGAAGATCATAGTTTATGATTACATCTATACATTCTCTTCCTTCTGGGGAGGGTTGTTAACCTTTAACATCTGCCTAGGCCACACAGGTGGCTATGTACTGAAGACTTGGGGGGGGGGCCGGGTCCCCACAATTAGCATCTATAATCAGTTGATTTAAGTAAAGATTACCTTCAATAATGTGGGTGAGCCTCATCCAATCAGTTGATGGCCTTAAGAGCAAAAACTTTGGTTTCCCGAAAAAGAAGAAATTCTCACTCAAGACCACTACATCAACTTTTGTTGGCTCCAAGTCCCCAGCATATGCTTTACTGTGTCATTGGGTTTTACTATAGTTTCCAAAATTATTAAGAATTTCAAGATGTCAACTACAGAGCCTTACACCCTAAGCATGGGCCCCCTTTCTGAGTACAGCGGCTGTGTGACCACATTGGTTGATACATTCCTGTTTATTGATAATGAAAACAAGTAAGGATTAAAGACGTGACTGTACAACTAAAGCAGAAATCTCAAGAGAGGGAGTTTAGAAGGCCAGATAGGAATTGCCTTTTCCACTCAAGGTTTAGAACCCAAAGCAAGAAGCCACAATTCTACTGTCAGGGGTTGCCTTCAGTAGGTATAGATTGCACAACTGGAGAGAAACAGCTTCTTAAAGCAAGCAAAGATGAAAGGTCTAAAGAACAATCATGGTAAGCTAAACCAGAATGCTGGCAAGCTGATACTGAAGTCTAATAACATCATACTGAGTCCAAGTTGGGACAATAGAGGTTCAGAACAGTTCCAAGCTGTCCTAGGGATTCCTGAAAGATCTAATCCAAAGGATGGTGTGGGGATGGCTTGAGAAGCATATATCCTGGTAGTGAGTATTTGAAATGAGCTGGGTCATCCTATGATTCCATCCAAAACAAGAAAAGCTGGAAAAGGAGCAGAAGTGATCTGATTACCTTAGTTTGATTTGGTGCAACAGGACGTAAAATGCTTGGGTCAGTTTCATTTTGCAGTAGGCAGAAGAAAGCCACCCCCCACCTCCCACCCTGCCGGAGAGGTCCATGCCCTAATTCTCTGTACCTGTGAATGTGTTTACTTACAAGGCAAGAGGGACTTTGCAGATGTCATTAAGGTTACAGATCTTAAGATGGGCCCAATCTAATCCCTGGAGTCCAAAAACTTAAGGATCTTTTCCAGCTGAAATTGGTCAGAAAGGTCAGCCTGCTATTGCTAGTTTTGAAGATGAAGGAAGGGGGCATGAGCTAAAGGATCCTGGAGACCTCAAACATTAGAACAGAGAGAGTCTTCAACTGGAAGCAAGGTAGTCCCATTCATCTGCCCTATGGGATCAAAGCTCCCTCTCAATTAGAGGAGGAGTGGACATCACCATCCCAGAATCCTCAGGATTGGGCAATGAACTATGGACTGAAGTAGAGTTACTGGTATTCTACTATAGACTTATTGTGATTCTAGCAATGGAAGCACTTTTATCATTGATGTAGAGGCAGTGGTCAATGGAGGTTCTGAGGGGAGGGAGAGGGAAAAACAGGTGTAATAATATGGGGGCATTTTCAGGACTTGGAATTGTCCTGTATGACATTGCAATGACAGATACAGGCCATTATATATTTTGCCATAACCTACAAAATTGTGTGGGAGAGAATGTAAACTACAATGTAAACTATAATCCATGCTTAGCAGCAAAGCTCCAAAATGTGTTCATCAATTGTAAGGAATGTACCACACTAATGAAGGATGTTAATGTGGAAAAATGTGGGAGGGGTATGGAGTGGGGCATATGGGAATCCTCTATATTTTTTATGTAACATTTATGTAATTTAAACATCTTTTTTAAAAAAATATTTTAAAAAAAAGCTGGAAAAGGCAAGGAAACAGAGTCACCCCTAGAGTCCCCAGAAAAGAGTGCAGCCCTCTTGACCCCCTGATTTCCTGATTTTAGCCCAGTGAGACCCCTGTCAAACTTCTAACCTAAGGGATTTTAAGATAATAAATTTGTATTGTTTTAAGACACTAAGTTTGTGGTAATTTGTATAGCAGCAATAGAAAACTAAAATGCATGTACTGAGCTTACACAGTAGACTGAGCACTAAGAGAAAACATGGATTTTGGGAAATTAGAACAAGGATGAATCACTGAGAATCTAACACCCTCATTTTAGAGACAAGAAACCTGATGTTCAAAGGAGTTAATTGATTTGCCCAAGGTCACATAACCAGACCCCTGTCAGCTGAATCACTGCTCTTTCCAGCACACTACACATCTCCTGATAAAGATGTTTGTGGGCAGGAAGTGACGTTAGATGAAACTAGATGCAGCACTCCCAATATCAGGAGAAAAGCTGCAAGCTCTAGGGCGAGAATAAAAAAAAGTGAGGGAAGAATAAAGAGATAAGTAAATCTTTTTGGTTCAAAGACAAGTTCCAGCCAGAACTAGAAACATTTAAAGCATAGCCTGTGTGGAAAAAAAAAAAGATGAATCGGTTCCTAGAAGCAGAGACAAAGTGTGAAAAATGATCAAATGAGACAGGAGGGAGAAGTCCTTGCCTGCAATTGTGCACCATGTAAATCAGAGTAGCCTCCTTTTTGTAGTTGCTACAGAAGAGTCGAATTCTTCTTGATAAACTAGGTGGTGAGTCCACGAGGTGACCAGCATTGCAGACTTGTGTATCTCATTAGTCCTGTGAAGGACAACAAGGGAAGATCTACTTCCCCTCAGAGAAACAGTGCTGCCCTTTGAGAGTAATTCCACCTGAGTGGTTGACCTGAAAACAGACCTTTTCTTCTAATACCAAGTCTCGGAGGAGAGCCGCCTTTCTCGCGACATTCTTTATGGGCTTTCTCTTGATTAGAAATGAGAAAGAAATATGTCAGATACAGGGTCTAGGAACCAAGTATAAAACATGACTCGAAGAGGTTACTAATAGCTATAGTACCATTGAAAATGCCCAGAAAAGAGCAAATTGTCAGGATTTAAAAGGTCACTATGATCTTCAATCATGTAAGTCTTGCTCTTGTTTGCTAATTAATTTCTTTTATGGTGAAGGAGACACCTGAAAAATCCAGTGGTAGAAATTTTTTTCAGTGCAGGTTCAGTTTGTATAGAATGGCATTTATGTCCACGTGACTGGTTTTCCATTTCTTATTATGACTGATTATTCATAGCACAGATATGTATGAAAGTACAGCATAAGAGAAGGAATAAGAAGAATCCCTATGTTAGAATATTTTGATTACACTTATATAATAATTGTATGTTTAAAAAGCTGATTATGTAAACTTTACACTTACACAGTGTTTGTCTTTGGCATGGATTTATTTTATCTGGTCCTCATTTGGCTATCTATTTGCCATATGCCCTCTGCTCCTTCTTCTCTCCTCCATAAGCCTTGCTGTAGGATGCTCACCTAGATTTGCCCTCCACACCACCCACCCATGGTTGTAGAACCATGTAGTCTAAATCTCTTTCTGTAATTTGCAATAAAACATCTAGAAAGCTTGGTGTTTCTGCTCACAGAACAATATCTTTCTTCTAAGAGGATATCCCGATCCCCCCAAACCACAAACACTCCCACCCCCAGCCCAGAACTGACAAATCTCAGTGTAAATTCAACAAACTAGTAATCAGAAAACAAGCCAATCGTTCTTTCTCTATTACATCCTGGGAGCCAGATTTGATATATGAGTAAGAATCTTCCCATTCCGTCCATTCTCTGCTTGGCTTCTCCTCAGTTTCAGTCAAATCCCTCTACCTTAGAGTTTTCTATATTGTGGGTAAAATGGCAGAGGGCTTTCTTTCAGAATTTCCATTTCTTTTTGCTCTTTTTGGTAGCTGATTCCAGGCCTCCTGTATTCTGTTGAACTAGATGAAGATGTCTTTTATTATTATCCTTAATCAAAATAGGGGTTTTCTGGAACATATGAGGTTTTGTTTTTATATGCTGACTTACCTTTGTGACCATTTTAGGAAAATGTTTAAAAATGTTAAATGATATTTTCAAGGATTAAATTATTTTTGTTCTCTAAATTTACTTTCAGTCTTATCCAGAATGTGACCCTCCTTTAAGTATGTTGCTATCTGAAACATAATATGGTATATATATACAGAAATCAGAGCTTAAGAATCCCAAAGGGAGGAGAGGCAATTTCAAGTTACAAAAGTTCCCCTCATCTTCTAAACCCTCTGCTAGGGGATCATATTCCACCTCTCCTCCCATCTTGAGAATAGGTACCCTTCCTTAGGTCATTAAATTCAGTCCTTGCCACAATCCTAAGAGGTCAGTATTATTATTATTCCCATTTTAAGTTTAGAATCCTGTGGCATAAAGAGATAAAAAAAAAAATCTGCCTGTGGAAAGTAGAATCACCTTTCAAATCCATGTCTATCTAACTGCAAAGTCCCTGTACTTAACTGTTCTATCATACAGCTTACATTCATCCTTTAAGATCCAGACTCTTACCCTTAATTCTTTTTGTGATACATCAACTTTGTAACAGGTACCCAAACCACATAAAGAGCCAAGGGAAAAAAAAAATAAAGTA
This sequence comes from Cabassous unicinctus, assembly GCA_029593785.1. NCBI lineage: Eukaryota > Metazoa > Chordata > Mammalia > Cingulata > Chlamyphoridae > Cabassous > Cabassous unicinctus. The sequence continues at coordinate 5,479 of JAQZBX010063239.1, read as the reverse complement.
AGTTTAAAAAAATGAAAGCAAGTTTAAAAGAAAGAAAAAAGAAAAAGAGAAATGTACATCTTCATGGTTTAAAGACAGATTCAGCTTAGATCCTCCTCTCTGATCTTTCTTTCCCACTTGTCCATGTCTACCAACAAAGAAATTACTAGGAGACACTAATTCTGCCTTGTGCTTCTGTGGGATAGTCATTATTGTATGAGCAGCATGCAGTTTTTCCAGGCACTCAAAGGCACATTCTATAATTGCAGGTACCATGGTCAACAAAGGAACTAAGTTTAGACTCAGTCTTCATCCACCCACATAAATCACCTTCTTCAGAGATAGAGTATCAAGGAGGGTTCTCTCAACTTTTTAAAGTTAGAGGCTTGTAAATCCACTTACAATTCTCATCATATCCAAGTAACCAAATTAAACAATAAAAACAGGGAAGAGGGCAGAGACTATGGAATAAATTGCTGAAGTTCCCTGAATGTAGGGACTGTTTCATTTATCTTTATTTGCCCATTTCCTAGCATAGAATGCAGCATGCAATAAAGGTTCAATATATACTTTCTGAACTATAATTAATAGTAAACTATAATTAATAGTAAACAATATTATGGTCAAGGCAGAGAATTAGTGGAATAGCCAATAGCTTTAAAAACTCTTAAGTACATTAGAACAAAACTCTCATTATCTTTCCCTTAGATTAATAATAAAAACTAATTTTTGCAACTCCTAAACACCCTTGACCTTGATAGGGCAGAAAGAGAAAATCTGATAAAAGCACTCTGGTAAGAAGAAGCCAATCTTTTAATAAAAAATTCTACACAGAGATAAATAGAGTTGTCTGTAGATTAATGTTTTCTAACCTATAACATTCTTTCATGAATAAAGATCTCATTATTGGATAAAAATTCAAATCAATTGAGTTCACATTGGGGAACAAGAAGCAATTTTGCCTCAACTTATTTGATGAAGTTAAATTCTTGTATTATGTAGCCACACTTATTTAAATGTATCTATATCTTACTAATAGAAACAGAGGGTTAGAAAGTGTCTTTAGAGATAAATTGATAACCAGGGTATTCTGGCAAAAACTATGTCAAAACTGCAAAGTAGGCATGATTTTTGGGGGAGGGAAGAACATTTTCCTGAAGAAAATGTCCCTAAAATATGATGGATTCTTTTTCCAACTTCACTTATGTATTGTTTGCTTCAGACTTCACATCTTTCTGGAAATCAGGAAACCTGAACTATATTGACATATTGATCCAGCTCTCATTTTAATAACTATATTTAACATTTTCTTCCCCAATGAAGAAACATTTCTATTTCTGCATCATTTTGTGTTTGTATACATTGTGAAAAACCTGTCTAAACAACTGCTTCCTATTTAGAAATAGAAACTGTTATTTTAGCATGGATTCAAAATGTCAGGGAGAAAAGCTCTCAGAAATGGTTCAATGACCTTGTATGTTTCACAGATTTATGTGTTAGAGTTTGCCTTGTGCCTAAAAGAACAACCATTCCTTTTAGAAATTCATTTGTCCAGAAATTAAATGTCATAGTGTCATGATGTCATAATGTGGAATAGGGTATAATTTCTTACAGTTTTCTCCTTTTTTTTTCAGGAAAAGGAGAAATACATTTATCAATCCATTCTCAGAACATTAGATGCTCAAATATGATAAGAATTTGGGGCCAATCTCAATTTTGTCCTAGGTCAGGCTTGTTGGCACAGAGTCCCTTTTTAAAAACAGAAGCTGTCAGTTTTATCTATGTCAGATAATGGGTCATATGGTTTACTTATGGCTGAAGCCAAGGAAAGAAAAGTAAATTCCCTGGTGTCAAGGGAGCAAGGCAGTGACTCCAGCCCAAGGATAAAGTATACCAGCACCTTCAAACCAACTCTCACAGTCTTACTGATTAAACCAAGTGAAACTTGGATTTATCAAGGGTTATCTCTGACTAGTCTTATATCTGACCAGGGAGGTGAGTCAAATTTGGAGATGATTTTTCCACAACCCAATGTCCCAGAATATTTGGTGTGATAAAAACAGAAATTTGAAAATTACATTTTCACTTAGGAATTTATTACCGTTTAGAGTCCAGTAAGGCAGAATACTGACTGATGAATAGAGGCTGAATGAATTAAGCATATAGGAAGGCCTACACCTGTGAACAGTGATTGCTAACTTTATTCAGGAGGGACGGCACTGCAGAGCGGTTATGAGTAAGGACTCTGAAGCCATAGTGTAAATGCTGCCTCTGCCATTTTCCAGCCTTTGCTTAATCTCCCTTTGTTTAGAGTTTTATTTTTTTCTTTCTCAATATGGAAAAGGGGACAATAGTAGTTTTTACTTCAAAGTATTGTTGCAAAGATTAAATGAAATTATTTCTATTAAAAAGCTTAGACTTATACTAAAGAATTTCTTTATATCTTTCTTTTGGTGCTAATGTAAATGGTGTTTTGTTTTTCATTTCAACTTCCAATTGTTTGTTGCTGGTATAGAAAAGCAATTGATTTTATATTTTAACTTTGTATATGAAACCGTGCTATAATTGTTTATGTTACCAAAGTTTTGTTGTTGTTGTTATTTATCCTTTGGGATTTACTACACAGCCATAAACAACCATATCATCTACTAATAAAAAGAGTGCTATTTCTTCCTTCCCTGCTTGTATACCTTTCATTTCCTTTCCTTGTTTTACTACATTAGCTAGCATTTCCAGTACCATGTTGAAGAGGATGACTAGACATCCTTGTCTTGTTCCTGATCTTGGGGAAAATCATCTAGTCTTTCATCATTAAGGATGATGTTAGCTGTAGGTTTTTGGTATATACTCTTTATCAGATTGAGGAATCATACTTCTAGATACTTACCCAAAGGAGATGAAAACTTAAGTCCACACAAAAAGCTATACACAAAAGTTTTTAGTAGTTTTATTCATAATTGCCAAAAAAAATTGGAAGCCTCCACTAAATCATTCAATAGATAATTGGATAAACAAAGTGTGATACATCGATAAAATGGAGTATTATTTACTGTTAAAAAGAATGCGCTATCGAGTTACTAAAAGACAGGGAGGGGAGCAGATGTGGCTCAAGCAATTGAGTGCCCATCTCCCACGTGGGAGGTCCCGGGTTTGGTTTCTGTGCCTCCTGAAGGAACAAAAACAAAACAACAAGCAAAACAAATGAAGACACCAACTCGAGGAGGCCGATGTGGCTCAGTGGTTGCATGCCAGCTTCCCATATGCGAGGTCCCTGGTTCCGCCCCCGGTCCCTGGTCCTCAAAAACAACAACAACAACAAAAAACAAGGAGGACCCTCAAAAACATATTGGTAAGTGAAAGAAGCCAGTCTGAAAAAGCTACTGACAGTATGATTCCAACTATATGATATTTTGGAAAAGGCAAAACTCTAGAGACAGTAAAAAAGATTAGTGATTGCCAGAGTTTCAGGGTGAGGAGAAACGAATGGAGCAGATGGCATTTTTAGGGCACTGAAACTTCTCTATGAAACTGTAATGGTGGATACATGGCACTATGTATTTGTCAATACCCTTACAACTGTACAGTACAAAGAGTGAATGCTCATGTTAACTATGGACTTTAGTGACTAATAATGTATTGGCTCCTCAGTTGTAACAAATGTACCACACTGATGCAAGATGTTAATAATAGGACAAACTATGTGCTTAGGGGAGAGGAGTTTATAGGAACTCTGTACTTGATACACAATTTAATTTTTTGTAAACCTGAAACTGCTCTAAAATATAAAGTCCATTAAAATTATTTTAAATCTTAGACTAGTTCCTGGCACTCAACAATTACTCAATTGCCTATCCTGTATTCCAATAATTATTGTGCCAAAATTAATGTTCAATGTTATTTGATAACATCACAAATAATATTTTACACAGAAAGAAAAATTGTTGATATTTTTGGATATCAACAATATCTTGCTGTCAAATGTTTAGAGAATATCAAAATACAATTTAAAAATAATCAATCATAAAATTTCTTTTTACAAGTATGTAGATGTACAGCATTTTCTAAAAATTAGCAGATTTCTTCAGTTTTATCTAGACTTTTTTTTGCCACAGGGTGGTAATTATTCATATGGTGGTAATACAGTGAACAGTTAATAAGGAAAATTTTATTCTTTTTTTCTGTTTCTTGTTTGTAATTATAAATTACACTTTAACTGGAAGAGAAATAGCTGAAACTAAAATCATACAATTTGGCTGCTTTATAAATTTTTGCAAAACTTTAACTAAAAGATATTGATTGTATTAGCTAAAAACAAAAAACAAAAACCACCCAGATAATAAAATCTTAGCATAAAGGACACATCAATGTCATGCTAAGGTTTGGGGATCCTGAACTTCTATATGATTTAGATGTTGTATATTGTAATCTGTTTATTCTTGAAGTAAAACTAATTTAATAATTGAGTGTTGATAATCCTGGATTGATGATCATCCCTTGTCTACTCAAGGCAGAGAATAAAGAAGAGGCTTTCTGAAAAGCATGTTTGCAAATTGCAGATATTGCAAAAATCATGAGAATGAGGAAACTACCTAGGTATATATCTACAAAATTGTCAAATGCACAGGCTAGATTATGGGCCCTATTCCTGACAACGGTAAATCCCCTAACACACAGATGCAGCACATGTTTCTCCTTTACTCACTCAAATGAGGTTTGATTAAAAAAAGAAATAAAATATGTACATGCTTTCCCCTACCCACCCACCCAGAAGAGAAACATTTCATTGTAGAACCTTTTGAATTGAACACTGTTATGCATTGCATCAAAAACATAAAATATAAAATGTGTACAGCTTACTAGCTGCAAGAATGAGTAGCTTGAACCATCCTCTTAGGCACCTGCCAGCTCAACCCAATCATTTGAGCTAGGAGTTCAGGCCATTTGGACCACAGTTGAATTCAGCTGATCGGAATTCAGCAGTGCTCACATGGGCAGTGACCTAATATCAGGAACTATAGTTTTAATAAGGAATTTTAATGTGCAGCATAGAGTTATAGAGAGTGAATTACCTGTGGTTTTTTACTATTACCATAATAAAGATATAATCATTGCAAACATTGTATAAAATGGGAATGCAACAGGCCATATCTTGGATGTTTATCACAGAGTCCACTCATAGTACTTGTGAAGAATCCCTAATGGGAATTTGAGTAACAATTAATAGTAAGCATTATACAGCACGCAGTAGGCACCAGACACTCTTCTTGGTCCTTTGCACATATTATCTCAACTTCTTGAGGTAATAATAATTATTTTTTATCCCTACTTTCCATATAGTTAAAGTGAGGAATAAAAAGCTTGATTATATTGCCTAGAATACAACTAGTAAGTGGGAATCCCTGGAATTTGATCTGAATCTTATGGCTTTAGAGTCTGAACGTAACATAATACATATATAATATATTATCCCTCACAAGGAGAATGCTATTTATTTAGAGAA
>JAQZBX010063238.1:0-16747 GCA_029593785.1 Cabassous unicinctus | reverse complement strand
ACACTATAAGCAGGACAGACAAGCTCAGGAATTCAGCTCCCTGTCAGTGGGTCTTACTTTGGAATTTATGCTCCCCAGTGTAACAGAGTTAGGCTCATTTATAGTTTCCCTACACTTGGCTCATCTGCCTCTTTTATTTGAACCTATAATTAGCACTATACTTGTTAAATATATGTCCCAGAGACTTAAATATTTGGGCCATCCATGTACCAGTTGAGCCCCGAATCTCAGCAGAGTTGTAACACTTGCTCACCAGTTCATTGGACTCACCCAGGAAAACTAACTAGGAGATGATGATGGACAATGCCCATTCCAAAGAACAGAAGTGTCTACAACTGCAAGCAAGATAGTTCCATCTATCTTCCCCAAGGGATATAAGCCTCCTCTCAATGAGAAGCAGAGTGGGCATCAGCATCCCCAAATCCTCAAGATTGGGGAATGAACAATGGAATAAAGTAGACTTATTATTATTTGATTATAGACATTATTATTCTAGCAATGGAAGAACTTGTATCATTGATATAAATTCAGTGGCCATCAGAGGTTCTGAGAGGAGGGAGAGGGAAGAATAGGTGTAATATGGGGGCATTTTTAGAACATTGGAATTGTCCTGCATGACATTGCAATGATGGATATATGCCTTTATATATTTTGTCATAACTTGCAAAATTGTGCAGGACAGAGTGTAAACAATAATGTAAACTATAGTCCACGGTTAGTAGCAATGCTTCAATATGCGTTCATCAAATTGTAACAAAAGTACCACACTAATGAATGATGTTGTTAATGTGGGAAAGTGTAGGAGGGGGAGGGGGTGGGGCATGTGGGAATCCCCTATATTTTTTTATGTAACATTTAATAAATTCTTTATTTTAAAAAAAGTCTGCTAATCAGATCTAGGACCAACACATCAGGGTTAGTTTTTATATAGTCAACTGAATGAGATTGTGAAAAACAACAACCTTAGGGGAGTCCATCATAGAAAAGGAGCTCCCTTTACACCACCACAGAGTGCAAGAACCTGGAGCTATCATAGCTTAATGGCATGTACAGACAATTCAGAAGTCATGGCTTTTTTCTATGCTAAGACTTGAAGGTAAATTCACTCATTAGAATCGGTGAAACTCTAATGGCATTCAAAGAACTTGATTTATGCCATAGTGGTAACTTAGACAGCAGCTAGGTAAGAGAGGGAATCTCTATTGAGGCTGGTTACATTATTGTTCAAAACTATTCACTTTCATCTTTGTAAGAAACGTATATATCCTTGCTTTTTCCATGTGCCTTGCAGTGCTTGTTTGTAAGTGGTGTGTAGTTTCCTGTCTCATAAGACTTGCCCTGTGACTTGCTTTGGCCAGTGGAATGTGAGTGAATATGCCATCTTGGATTAGAACCTTAAATATGATTGCCTGGTTCAGTTAAGTCTCTTGCTTCTGCTCTCTGTCCTGAGAATGGCACAATCCAGATAAATGTTGCTCTTTCAGCCTGGGAATTCCATTGAGAAGATAGACGGCGCAAAGCCAGAGCTAGAGCAGAACTCTAGCTAACTTGGATCCTATATATAATGTGAGTGAGAAATAAACTTTTCTTTTTATGGCACTGAGATTTAGGGGTTGTTTGTTACTGCAGCAAAGCTACCCAATACACTTATCTATAAGGACATTAATAGGTGATCCTGTGCACCATCTAGAAGTCTCAGATACTATGACCTTTTATCTTTATTCTAAAAGAAAATGTGTGTGTGTGTGTGTGTGTGTGTGTGTGTGAGTGTAGTGTTATTGAGAGACAAGTTTAGTCTAAATGAATTACATAATTTTAAAGTATATAATTTAGTGATGTTGAATAATGCTATATTAAATATAAGTGATTTGTAAAGGCTTGCTGTGGTCAGTTTGCACTTATTACATTAATGCCAGTGGAGTGAATTTAATGCACTATTCTAGTTTTAGCAGTGCTTTTCAGGGACAGTGCTATACACAACTGGAGGAAATACCTTGCTTACTTGTATTGGGTTGAAATGAAGCTGTATTAATAAATTCTGATTTCAGGGGATAGAAACCTAAATCATATCAACTTGAGCAAAATAATAATAGTAACAATGAATAAATAAATAAAAAATAACTGTGCTAGTGTGTGTATGTGTGTGCATGGTGTGCTTGAGTGTGGGGAGAAGGGGACATTTTCATGGGCTTGTGTAACTGAACATAGAGGTTGGGGCATGACTGCATTCAAGGTCTCAAACCACATTATCAGTGTTTTTTCTTTCTCTCTCTCCTCTTCTTCCCTCTATCTTTTGCCCCTTGTTCTTCTTCATCATTTTCTCTTGTTTTACTCTGCTTACCCTTTTTTGACTCTGTTCTTAGAAGCCAGAAAGAGTAAGAATAGAGGAAGAGATTGCATAAAGGGAAATTAGGGTGTTATTCCTGGAAGAAGGAAGAGATGCTAGGCAGGCAAATTTTAAAAATAAAATTCTGTTTTATTTAAGACCATACTCAAGATAACGTAGATGTTTGCTAAATTGCCTTCAAGGAAGACTGGGAAGAGTAAATACTGGGCATTTGTTTTACTGAGTACATTATACTAATTTGAGACCAGAGCTGAATTGCTGAGGATCACAAAGGAGATGGAAGGAAGGCCACCATGTCCCACTCACTGTACAAAGACTCTCCTCTAAAGGAACGTTCAACAACTGTTTTAAAATATCAGTTTGAAGAATGGCCAGTGAAAACTTATGAGCTTGCATGGGAAAGGTGAGAGGCAGGGGCAGAACTTGCTTCAGCACTATTTCTAGGACCTTGGTTACTAAACTTTACATTATAAGGCCTTGATAGTCAAGATCTGATGTGGGAAAATCAGAGTGCCCTCTATGAGAAGATGATATCAGGAGGTCAGGAATCTTCTCTCACTTTAATTCTTTTGGTAGTGTTTTGTGTGCAGGTTTCAGTGTCTTTGTCTTTATTTTTCTAAAAAATCAAATATGTAAAAAGCTGGTTAAATACAGTCTCCCAGGTGTCTGGTGCAGCCTCAAGCCCCCTTTCTTTCTTCTATTGTTCTCTTAATCATTGCTTCAAAACAATTAGTTGGGTATTCATATGCAAATTTTTGAAAATGAAAAGGGGCTCTATGTAAGAGAATTTCACCACTAGTTAATTTCTACTTTTGGATCTACTGATAAGATCTGCAAAAACTGCTTCTTTTTGTATCCCTATTCCTTGGAGGCACAAAAGCCACCCAAATATCTCAAAACCTCTGCTATTGTTAAGATCTTTCCTCAACTTGGAAAGTGTTTTTTAATAGTTTTCTTTCATTGTCTGATTTGCTCTCTCTCACAGAGAAGGTTGTTTTGAAACTTCCATTATTTGTTACTGACTAGATGAGATTAGTTATTTAGGATCCCAAATGACATTTGGAATGTTATAGTCAACACCAAAATAACCTGGGAATGGAATAATTTTCAAAAAAATATATAGAACTTGATTGGTGATTGATTGATTGCACAACTGGAATGGAAGCCATCATTGTAAGACATCACAAAATATTTATTAAATATCATGACTGGAGGGAGATCTGCTGAATAAATTAAATAAACATGTTTTAAGCTTCTGCAAAACATCAGATAATTTGTGGGGTGGAAGAGATAGTTTTAACCTAACAATTAAAAATTTCCTTGAAATTCTAGTTTAAAGATGTCTGCAAAGTTTTTGATATTCTACCATTGAGAGAGGGATTTTATTTTCCCTCCCACAGAAACTGGGCTGGCCTTAGTGATTTGCCTGAGTGATGAATGCCTAGTGTGGCCTTCAGGGACTTTGGCAGCTAGATTATAAGAAGCTTGCAGCTTTCACTAGACTGTAAGAACACTGGCCCTTGGGACTCCTCTGATCTGCCATAAGGAAGTCCAAGCAGCCTGTAGACAGGTCTTTGTGGGGATCAGAATCAAGACCCCTTCTCTACAGCCCAGGCTGAGCTCTTGGCCAACAGGTAGCACCAACTTACTTCCCATGTGGGAGAGCCATTTTGGAAGTGCTAGCACCAGTCAAGCCACCCCAGCTAATGTCTCATGGATCAGAGATGAGACACCAGCTGAGCCCTTTCCTAATTCCTCACCCACAAAATCATTGTTGTTTTAATCCACTACTAAACGGATTTAATATTTAAAATTAAATATTAAATCCATTTAATAGTGGGATATTTTGCTATGCATCAGTAGTTAATCAGAACACTGGATATGGATTTTAAAAAAAAATTGTCCTACATGTAAAACCACCTTTGCCAAGCTGAATACATGATCTTTTTATAGGTGGTTTAAAAACAGGAAGCCATTAAATTCAGTTTACAAATGCTAAACAGAGCTTTCCATCAGTAAGTCTCCCCTCCCACATTTTAAATGTGGCCACTTTGGACTCTGTTCACCAGTGAAACTCTGGAGAAGAGGGAGACATGCATTGGTGAGGATAAATGTGCTGGCCAAGACTCCAATGTCCTCTGTGCAACCTACAGATGCCTCAGTGACTAATCTTCATCTGCAGATAATTCAGAAACAGGGCAGATCCCTTGGATTTGAAAATGGGAACTAAACTCATCCATCTTCTCCTGATGGCTAAGCAGGCTATTATTAGCAGGGCAGATGATTTAATAGGCTGTGGATGGAAAGGCACATGTTGATAATTAAACACTCCAGAGTTCCATTCCAAAGCAAGTGTCCTTTAACTGCATGAGTAAGGTTTGTTTGCTTTTCAGCCCTTCTCCTTTGCTTCAATGACTCTGGAATATGTTCGCATATCATCACAAACTTTTTGGATGGACAGAAATGATGTGTGTAAAACCAAATCTCACTTGTTTGGGTGACAAGTTACAAGCAATATGTATCCTGAAACAGCTTTGTAAATTCATAAATACATGAATTCTAAAAAGAAATTGAACCTCTCCTTTAGGAAATGTGAATTAAGACCAAATGGATTATGTAAAGTGACACAAGTCTGTGTCTTAGTGCTGGCTTTTCATGGTGGTTTGACCTTGAACAAGGCAGAGCATCTTTGGTGTTTTGTTTTGATCATCTGAAAGTGAGGAATACTAGATTCTAAGGTTCCTTCAAGCACTAGAATTTATTTTACAAAATTCATTGTGAAATCAAACCCTTCTAAATTGGCTCATTGGGTGGTTGAGTTCACAGAAAACCAATTATTTTTTATTTAGGCATATACATCTATTTTTTAGCACTCTTAATTTACCATATTGCTTTCTTTTTCTTATTGATGACTAAATATGTGCCAAGTATGGTGCTCAATGCTTTACAAGTTTAATTTGATGTATTCCTTACAATAACTCATTGAGGTAAGATATAACTAGCCTTATTTTACATGTGAGATGATTGGGTCTTGGTGAAGCTTAGTATCTCGCACAGGATTGCTGAAGCTTGGATTCAAATCCAAGTCTGTCTGATGCCAGAGCCCATACTCTTTAATTTCTTTGCTATACAACTGTTTATTTTAATGCCTACATTCAGCCTGAAAAGCAGCAGAGGCTTTATAAAGGAACAATTTTTAATTATCCATATACTAAGATATACTATGATATCTTATAAAATTGAAAGCAGCAAAGGCAACAAGCTTAGTGAGAAGTGTTTTTCTACATGGGGTGATATTTGTGTGGATCTCCTGAGTGATTCTTTCTCCATCCTCAGCATGGAATGTGCTTTGAGGTAGAATTGAACTATGGCAAAAGGAAAGAAAATGAAATAGCTTTTCAGCAAAATTCCTTCTTGCTTTTTTGAGTCATGGCTGCTTGATGTTATTTTCTGTGCATAGTGGTACTTCCAGGAAAGTGACTTTAATTTTTAATCTGTAGACTTGCCATATAGACAGTGCTGGCAGTTTTCTCTTTCTGGAGTTACAAACTCAGGTTCCCCCTTGACAACAGACTTTCATTTTTCTGTGAGGGTCAGCAGTACTACGCCCTCTTGGTTAAATAAATGTAGAACAATTTCATATCTATTCTACAGAAAAGTATGCATCTATAAGCAGGACTTTCTGAGTGAGTGAGATCCTGGGTTCAGGCTGAGTTGGCCTTGTTGCTCTTCCCTCCAAACAACCATAAAGAGTTGGGAGGGCAAGGAAATTGGCATAATTCAAGGGGTCTCCTAGACCCTAGGTCTTGCTAAATACATGGAACATATTTGATGGATTGAAGTGATGCTGAATGAGGCCAGCTGGCAAGAAAGACCAGAAACAGATGAGTGAAGACCCCCTGTAGCAAACATTGTCTACCAGATTCTCTTGGCTTCCTTTTACCCACAATGGCTATCATTTGCCACTCTTTGGGGAGGACAGCCCTTGGGCTATCGGAACTGCTTTGCAAGTCCGTTGTGCTTAGTGTCAATGTGGAAAAGTTGGCAGAGAGTTAGAAAGGGATTTCTTTCACCAATGTAGTAAATTAAACTGGGTTAACTGCTTTAATAGATACCTCTATTTTACCAGTGGGTAATGCATAGTCCCATCTCTGATATGCTCTCTTACATGTACAGTAACAGGGGTGAGCTGCTTTTCTGTCCAGACACCATTCACTTTAGTTCTTATAGCATGAATGTGCTGTGTATTTTTCAGTCCCAGTGCTTTTGCATGTGATATGCATTCTTTCACTCTGTCTGAAAATATCTTATCATTTACCCTCCTCAACCCATTCCTAATGAACCAGCAATCCCAGAATTTTTTTGAAAAAAATGTGTCCAAAACCATGAAAATATATAAGCTACTAAAGCTGTACGCTCGAGACTCTTGAAGATATTTTTGTTTAACTTTTGGAAAACCCCTGACTAAACTGATTTATTTTGCATGCGTTTAGCATCAACCCTGTTCTTCAGTTAGCATGGCTTCTGTGCATCTTACTCCCAAATTCTTTTTTCTATCTACTGCCCTAACTCTTAGCACCTATTGGTTGTTAAAATGGCTCTTTAGTCATCCAGCATTCTTCTCTGTCTCCAGATGAACAAACTTAGCATTAGAACCTTCTTAGAAATGAAAGTCTCACTTATTCTGGGGCTGGGGTCCAGCAATTTGTGCTCTAAGGAGACCTTTATGTCATTCTGATGAAGATTAAATTTTGACAACTATTGGTCTAAGTGTTAGGAGACTTTGAATCATGACCTATAATGGCAAATATTTGTGACAATAATAGTAAAAAATAAACCTGCTCCAAACATTCAAACATTCCCTTACAACAAACAACATTTCCTTAAGATTTGGCTTTTAGAAATCTTAAGTGCTTGAGCTATTAGACTATTTTTTTTCCATATAATAAACTATTTTTAAAGAATTTTTAGATTATAGAAAAGTTACATTGAAAGTCTAGGGGATTCCCATAAAACACACCCCTTCCCCCTCCCACATTTTCCCCTATTAATAACATCTTACATTAGTGTGGTACATTTGTTAAAATTGGTGAACCAATACTGAAGCATTGCTACTAGCCAAGGTCTTTTGTTTGCACTATGGTTTACATTTTGCATGTACAATTTTATAGGTTTTTGCAAAATGTAAACTGGCCTGTGTCAATCATTACAGCATCATGCAGAACAATTCCAAGGTCCTAAAATTGTCCTGTGTTCCACCTATTCTTCCCTCAAAACCTCAGGTAACCATTATCTTTACATCAATGTTACAAGTGCTTCTGTTACTAAAATAATAATAAGTCTACTTTGGTCCGTGGTTGCCTTTCCTCCTTATGTTTCTTCATTGTTCAGTCTTGAGGATTTGGGGACAGTGATGCCTGCCCTGCTTCAGACTGAGAGGGGGCTTAGATCTTCTGGGGCAGATGGAAGGAACGGTTTTGCTTGCAGTTGTAGATTCTCTTTGTTTTTTTGGGATGGGGTTGTTCATCACCATCATTTTGTTAGTTGTCCTGGGCAAGTCCAATGAACTGGAGAGTAGATGTTGGCTGCAAATCTGCTGAGATTCAGGGCTTAACCGGGAAATGAACAGACCAAAGATTTATGTCTTGGGACATGTATTTATATAATGGGTATAGTGCTAATTATAGGTTCAAATAAAAAGGGTGAAAGAATCATGTGTAGAGAAATTATAAATGAGTCTTCTCTGTTACACTGGGGAAATAGGTTATCATATATTCCAAGGTAAGGCCCACTAATAAAGCACTGATTTCATGGAGCTGTGTGCCTTTCCAATAGTGGCCAGATGTCTCTAGATCCTTCAGGAGCACCCCTGTTTGAGGCTTTGTTTACTGTGGCAGTTAGTGAGATCCACTTCAGATGTGCATAAGTGTAACCTCTGGAATGACCTCCCAACTCACTTTGAAATCTCTTAGCTGCAAAAGCTTTTTTGTATTTAATGTTTCCCCCTTTTGGTCAACGTCTTTTTCCAAATACATCACTGGCTGGTGCTTGGTATTAATCCCTCGGTGCCAGGGAGGATCATTCCCAAGAGTCATATCCCATGTTGGGGGGTGGTGGTGGTGGTGGAATGTAGTGGCTTAGACAGAGGCCATGTTTAAGTGGCAAGGGGACTTTAAGGAGCTAATTCTTAGGCAATAGATATTATTAGGTTAAGTTTCAATTTTACTAGTATATGGTCCATAAGTACAAGCATTAATATTGACAGCCTAGAGTATCTTTTATTAGGTCTAATAGACTATTAAATCTGCTTTTTTTTCTGGGTTATATCCATACTTCTACAGATGCAGTGGTGACTGTAGTTCAACGATTGGAGGGCAATGAAACAATGAAGAAAAATATGAAAAGAATATCCAGTAGAGGCAGGAAAATCAGGAACTCACTGGTTCATGGAAAACTCCATGCTCACTCAAAGAGATTCTGATTTATCTCATTTAGAGTGGACTCAGCCTATCTGAATTTTCAAACTTTACAGGTCATTGTGATACACAGCTGTTTGTTCAAACCATTGTTTTAGTCTTTTATTTCTATGGATAAGTCCATTATTTGTATACTGCTAAATAACAGGGAAGAATATATGCAACTAGACAAAAGATACAGCATATTACCACACCATTCTTACTGTTTTCTGTTTATCTTACCAGTCCACCTATTCTATAATCACCCAAAGGGAAGTTACCCTGTCTCTGATTGTCCTTTTCCCAACCCCCACAGGGGCAGATACTTACTAAGTTCTTAATAAATACAAGCTGATTGGCCAAATGAACCTTGGATTCTTTACTTTTGCTTCAACAACTACACAAATAAAAAATCAATACCTGCACATTATTGATTCTGTTCTGTGATAGAGAGATGAAAGCAACACATGCTGGAAATTTTACTGCATCTAAACCTAGTGTCTAGGGTCTGAACCTGATCTAGCCAAATGACAGAAACACTGAAAGACAAACTTAGCCTCTGTTTAGTAATTTGTTTCCCTATTTATTCCCTATCTTCTCTTTTGTATTCTGGCCTCTTATTAAAACATCTACATCAGGCCACTTAGTAGGGTAAAGCTTATTTAGTGCTGCTCATAGATGAATTAGAGATGCAAAGAGAACCAAAACAGATTTCCTTCCAACATAACTAAATTGTGTATGGAAAGTTAGGAAAGATATTCTCAAATTCCCGTCCCTCACCTCCACTTCCATCCCTTGCCACTTTATTGTGTAATGTTAAAAAAAAGTATTTGTAATATCAGGATCATGGGAAATACAGTAATAATCATCTGAAAGTTACAGACTCCCTTCCCCAAACTCCTGCCACCGAATCAAAGTAAAATCACTGACATGCTACTAAATTCTCAAAAATAAGAGTTTCCTATCTATCCACCCATTATAGGATTTTTCTATTAAGTCTAGATGTATTTTGTTTGGAGAGACCCTGATTTGTTTGGAGAGATAAATTCCTCCCCCAGCATTTCTTTAATAATCCTTTTATACCTTCTTCTTATCTCTCTTCTTGCTGCTATCATTTGATAGTGCCACTTAAACAGGTCTTTGCACAAGGTTGCTCAAATTAAACATTAGCTAGCTCAATAAGTCAACAGGAAACTACTGACAGTATCTAGCAAGATAAAGATCCACACACCAAACTTTTGATATTTCTTTTTGTTACCTTGATTGTCCAATAGAATGTTTTTATAAGACCATCTTACTTTTTTTCTGTTGTGTTCTCAGATGGTAGGCTTTCTGATGCCAACTGGATCTTGTGGCATTGATAATTGGCTAGATTTCACTGCATTTTGATGGGAGCAGATTTAATGTTTACATGTTCTGTGTTTAGGTTCAAGTGACTGAAACTCTACATTTAGAGATTCATTCCTTTGGTTAAGTAATAGCAAATACTAAAGAAAAAAAATTATCCTTTACCTCTATGTAAGGCCAAAAAGAGAACAAAAACTTCTTTGCTAACATCTAAATGAGTGTATGAGAGTAGTTTAATAGAGATGGTCCTCTTAGATGAAACTCAAATAAGGTGAGAATATTTAATGCCTAAATGGTCGTAGACTGGGCCCTGCAAGGGGAAGACAAGGTCTAAAAAAGGAATATTAGGGGCTGGAAGTACCAAAGCTAACCTTTGGTTGTTTCAATTAATGAAGGACAAATCCTGATTAACAAGCCCTGCCCTATGTCAGGAATCTTCTCTGTTCTTATGTTTTACAGGACTGAGAATAAACTTTAGGGTCATATATGCTCCTGGAGAAATCCTGCTCTCTCCGCTTTTACTTGTGAAATAGGGACACTATTGATCATCATTGAGCTCAAGCTCATCATCTGTGAAAGGGTTATAACAACATACAGTCAAGAGTATTGTTGGGAAGAGAAAATGAAATAATGTTGATAAAGTGTCTGGCTTGTACAAATACCAAACAAATACTAATCTATCACCAGCACAGGGATCTCTTCTTAGCCATAAACACTAGTTTTTTGCCTTTTCTCTTGCTCCAACAATACATGAAAAAAGGATCTATAATTTTGGCAGAGAATATAAAAGCTGCATAAGAGTCACTCTGTGACTGGTAGCTGAATAGTTGTCTCTGCCTATTTTCTCTCCATGTGTCCTTCCTGCATTCCCCAAAGAAAATAAGAAGTTCTTGGGTTGGGCTTTGAAGAGACAGGACTGCCAATTGCCAACAATAGCACATTTAACCACTGAAAAGTAATGGGAAATCTACATTCTATTTTTCTATGATATGCATATATAGATACCAAAAATTATCCCTAGAAAATGGTTCAGAAGGAAAACATGTATCCTGAGATTTTACTCGTTTATCATTATATAGTATATAATATACCAGTATTATGTAGAACACTAGTATATAATATATATAACACATTATAGTATATAATAATGATAATATGCTATTATATAACACTGTATTATTATCACCATTATGATTATTATACAGTAAATATATAATAGTGGTATATATTTAGTATATTCTGCCCTAGAATATATAGTAAGGTGCCTTTCACAGTTTAGGAGGCAGAAAATGTGGGAGAAAATTCAGAATCAGTAGTGACAGCCTGTTCTTGGCTCATCAGTTTTCAAGTATGCGGAATTCAGGGAGAAATAAAGAAGTGTGTATGTGTGTGTGTGTGTGTGTGTGTGTGTGTGTGTGTGTGTGTGTCTAAAGAGAGGCAAGTAGAAGAATGATGATAGAAGAAAGAAGAGAGCAAATTCTGAAGGCTTCCAGTTGCTAAGGATCAATCCAAGTGCCTCCTGAAACTCTCCCGCATAGTGACAGCATAGGTGAGGGCAGAGGATATTTTCTTTTTATCTTTCAATCACTGCCTTTGTAGGGTTTAAAATAAGAATATTGATCACTGGGAGGTGATAATGGTTTCTCAGTCAAAATGTTATTTGTTCCCGGAATTCATTCCCCTGTTTCTTGATTTTTATGTCACTCTCCCCAGGTCCTCAATCTTCTTCCGATATGGTCAATGTACTGGTAAGTACTAGGAAGACATGACAGTTGGAACATTCTTGGAGGAGACCAAGCCTGATGAGCTAGATATGGGGTATCCCGCCAGGACTCCCCACTCATATTCCAACTCCTGTTGTTTTCTACTCTTGATATCAAAGAAAAATCTTGATTTCTAATTTCTGACAAGATTGCAAATTAGTATAGTATGCTTCCTTCCCTGAAGCTCACCCTGGTGATACTACACAGGAGAAAGCGAGAAAACTATTTCAAAAATGTGAAAAACCATGGAGAGATAGAAAACAATCTTAACCCACTAAAAGGATCAAGTGGCAGACCAGGATGGAGGGAACTCCAGTGTCATCCACTGTCAGGGAGTAGATCCCAAGGGTAGTTTTGAGTTATGTGAGTGTGATGGTGAATTTTGCATATCAACTTGCCTGGGTTATGGTGTACAGGTTTTTGATCAAACAGTGGCCTAGTTGCTATTGTGGTGCTATTCCATAGATGGAATTAGCATCTACAATCAGTTGACTTTAAATAAAGGAGATCACTCTCCATAATGTGGGTGGGCATTATCCAATCAGTTGAAGTATGTATGATAATATATATCATCAAAGATAGAAGGGAAGGGATTAGAAGAAATGAGGGCCAAACAATTATAAAGATGATGCAAGTTACATACAGGGAATAAAAGTATAAATTAAAATTAAGAATTCAATATAAAGGATAAATAGAAAAATACATTGTGACAGTGTGAAGCTGGGTGGACCACAGAAGATCATGTCCTTTGAGCTAATCCTTTCCTGTGTGTGTAAACCTATTATAGTTAGTTGAGTTAAGGAACCTTCCTTTTGATTAGAACATTTCAGTAGGGCATGAACTAGAGTGGGTCTTAATCCTTTTAGTGGGGTCTTTTATAAATGGGAGAAAGATGCAGAGACACAGAAAAAAGCTGCAGAGACAGAGAAACCCTGAGAGGCTAAGAGAGAGTTCCCGGAGGCCAGAGAGTGGAATCAGTAAGCATGGAAGCACAGAAAGAAGCCCCAGAAAGGCCAAAAGAGACAAGGTGAAGAGGATCGAGGAGAGATGAGCCATATGCCTGATCAACCACAGCAGAGCTTGGGGAGAACTTAA
Source organism: Cabassous unicinctus (assembly GCA_029593785.1). NCBI lineage: Eukaryota > Metazoa > Chordata > Mammalia > Cingulata > Chlamyphoridae > Cabassous > Cabassous unicinctus. Next base: position 3,740 of record JAQZBX010063238.1, on the reverse strand, counting down.
ACCTGGAGGAGGAGGCAGAGATGGGCAGAGCTGCCATTATGCCCTGCCATGGGCCTTATCACCCACAGCTGCAACTTGGTGAGACAACATCTCCTGATGATGCCTTGATTTAGACATTTTCACAGCCTCAGAACTGTAAGTTTTTAACCTAATAAACTCCCATTGAAAAAGCCAACCCATTTCTGGTATATTGTACCCAACAGCTTTGAGCAAAGTAAAACATACATCCTGCAAAAATTGATTGATGGCCTATAATATAGGACTTTTGGATGTTAACAGATAACAGCAGGAAGGAATGGAGAGATGTAAAATATAACATAACATTTGGGAGATATGGAGGATAGAATTAGAAGTTTCAATTATTTTATCATTTATTCTTTTAAAGGAAAAAAGGACATAAATGGAAATGAAAACATATTTTAAGAAATAAGGGCTGAGAATTTATAAGGATTAAAGGACTAGGAAAAATCTAGAATCGAAAGGGATTATAGAGTCCCAAAAAATTAGATAAGATAAATTCACACTTAGACATCTTCTGGTGAATACTGAGGTTAAATATGGCAAAAATAACTTTACAACTTTCCAGATAAAAAGGGCAGATAATGAGCAAAGGAACAAGAATCCATTTAACATTAAGTTTCTCAATAGCAATACAAGGAAAATTATTGGGGTAATATATTCAAGGTGTTGAACAAAAGAAGATCACACTTAGTGTTTTTAATAGGCTAAAAATTATTTAAATATGAGAGCAATATAGTTATTTTCAGGTCTCATACAGTTTATCCCACACAATGCTCTTTGAGAATACTCTTCAGGGAAGTACTCAGGCAAGAGATAAATCCTTGAGAAAAATAATACATGCATATGTGTGGATATATATATGATATACATACATGAAATTATGGATGAGCAAATAATTCAGTAAATTTTATTGTCTAAAAAGGTAAAAATATTATATATTTGAAGTGAGAGTGTTCTAATTTACTATTTCTGTACAGGGGAAAGCTATAATTACTAATAAGTATAAAATTATAATTTAATGGATATTTATAAGTGAAGGATAATTAATTGGTGGCTAAAATGTATATAAAGAAGAAATTATGAAGAAAAGTATAACATACTACAGTTAGCACTGGATTCCAATGTAAATGCGTGATTAAGAGAGTGATTAATAAGCATCCATGCAAAACGTTGGAAAAAACAAACAGAAGAAGAAAGCCTTTGAAGCAAGAGGTCTTAATCATAATTTTAGCTGGAACTGGAGAAAAGCTTTGGCATGTAACCTCCCTTAAGGTAGAGAATTAGCCTGCTTTATTCACTGCTGTATCCGAATGTCTAGAACAGAGCCTGATACATCAGTTGCTCAATAAATATCTAATAAATGCATGAATAAATAAGCCACACCAATATACAGAAAATACTATGAAAAATGTGCTTTTTTGGAAGGAAAGGTATCCCTGGCAGGACTGCTGGATGACAAGAAAAAGAGAGCAAGAGAAAATATGAAAATATGCAAATAAACATAATATAGAGGGAAAAATATAAGCACACAAGAGCATTAAAATAATTTTTAAAATAATTTAATAATTACATACTAATGAATATGAAAACCTAGAAAGAAGAGAGAAATTTGTACGAAAATATAAAAAGCAAAAATCCAAGCAAGAAGAACAAAATCTGGTGTGCACCAATGAGCACTAGAGAAATTGAAATGATAATTTCAGGCTTCTCCAAAGAAGCCTCAGATCCAAATAGCTACATAGCTGAATTTGCCCGTACTTTAAAGGAATAGATGATTCCTATCCTATAAAAACTTATCAGAAAACCAAAAACATGAGAGAAAGATACTCAGGTATTTATGAGGCTAGTATAATCTTGATTTCCAAATTTGATAAGGAGAATACAAAATAAGACATCTGTAGTTTCATTTTACTTATCACTATATAAAGGGCTAATCATGTAACTATTTCATTAGGTAAAGAAAATATATTTAAAATTTCAAAGTCTATGGACTCAGAAAATCACTAGTAAAATGAACTTTCTCTAACTTAATAATTATAATTAGTAATTAAAACCTACAACAATTTCATATTTAATGGAAAAACTTAAGGCACATTTCTTCAAATTTACGAAAAACACAATGACGGTTTTTTAACCACTATCGCTTGACATAGTACTGGGTTTCCTGATTAACACTTTGAGAAAAAAGAAGAAATAAGGCAGGTAAGGACTGGAAGAGATTGGACTACAACTTAGGTTTGAAGCATGATAATCATCTAAGCAGGAAATTCAACACACTCCAAAGTTAAAAATGTCAAATATGTCTGAGTAGTCAGTTAGGTGGTGTGATTTAAGATCAGTTTACAAAAATCAGTAGTGTTCCTTTTTATCAACAATAATTACCTAGAAAATGAATAAAACATATACCATTCAAATAACAATAAAACTATATATGAAATATCTAGAAAATAATCTGACAAAAAATGCAAAAATATTTTAATAAAGAAAAACTTTCAACTTTATTAAGGTAAATAATATTTTAAACAAATAGTGTGATTGCAATATGTTCCTGTATGATTAAACCTAAAATTGTAAATAGACCCAAAATTCCCAAATTTTATCAATAGTTCCAATATAATCCTAAATTTTCAACTTAATTTTGGACAAAATTGAGACATTTATTTCAAAGTTTAAAAGAAAGATGAAAGCTCTACAGAGAGTATTTCTAAAAAGAAGAGGGAAATCCCTTTGCAAAGATATTACAAAGCCATTGTTAAAAAAAGGAAAAAATATATGAACAACATTATACCAATAGACAAATAGATTAAATGACAAGAAAGGCTCTTAAAATAGGTCTAATTTATATATGGTAACTTGATTCAAATCAGTTGAGGAAAACTGACTCAACTTAGGGAAAAAAAAGAAAGTTTGATCCCTCACACCAGTCAAATAAAGTACCCACAGATGGAAAAAGAACTTAAACTTGAAAGAAGTATCTATAAAACTCTTAAATCAAAAATAGGAGAAAATCTTTGTGGCTTGGAGAGTGATAAAGAGCAAGATGGAAAGGCAAAAACATAAGGCAAAGAATTAGTGATTCTACCCATGTATCTATGGCCAACTGATTTTTTATAAGGTGCCAAGTACTTCAAATGAGGAATGAATGGTCTCTTTAACAAATGGTGCTGGTTAAACTGGATGTCTACATGCAAAATGATTAAGTTGGACCCCTACCTTACATCATATACAAAAATTAAATCAGAATGGATCAAGGATCCATAAGAGCTAAAACCATACGACCTTTATAGCTCATAAAAGAAGACATAGGGAAAACCTTCATGAACTTGGATTTGGCAATGAATTCTGAGATATGACACCTAAAACAAGACCCAGAGTATAGAGAAATGAAAACCCTGATCCATTGCTTCCATGAATATAAAATGGTGCAGCCACTTTGGAAAACAGTTGAGCAGTTCTTCAAAATGTTAAACATCAACTTACCACATGACCCAGGAATTCCATTTCTAGCATACACCTAAGAAAAAGGAAGGCATAGCTCCAGACAGAATCTTGTACATGAATATCATAGCAGTACTATTCATGATAGCCAACAAGTAGAGACCCAAATATCCATCATTTGATTAATGAATAATAAAATGAAGTGTATCCATACAATGGAATAAAGGAATGAAGTACTGGTGCATGCTATAACATGGATGAACCTTGAAAACATTATGCTA
>JAQZBX010063237.1:0-16732 GCA_029593785.1 Cabassous unicinctus | reverse complement strand
GACACAACAAGAAAAGAAAATTATAGACCAATCTCTAATGAACATAGATGTAAAAATTCTCAACAAAATACTTGCAAATTGAATCCAACAGCATATCAAAAGACTTACACATCATGACTAAGTGGGATTTATTCCTGGTATGCAAGACTGGTTTAACATAAGAAAAATCAATCAATGTAATACACCACATTAACAAATTGAAGGAAAAAAAACACATGATCATCTCAATCGATACAGAAAAGGCATTTGACAAAATTCAACATCCTTTCTTGATAAAAACACGTCAAAAGATAGGAATAGAAGGAAAATGCCTCAATCTGATAAAAAGCATATATGAAAAACCCACAGCCAACATCATACTCAATGGGGAAGGGTTGAAAGCTTTCTCTCTAAGATCCAGAACAAGACAAGGATGCCTACTGTCACCATTGTTATTCAACATTGTACTAGAAGTGTTAGCTAGAGCAATTAGACAAGAAAAAAAAAATTAAAGGCATCCAAATAGGAAAAGAGGAAGTAAAACTCTATATAAGGATGACATGATCCTATATTTAGAAAATTCTGAAATGTCTACAACAAAGCTACTTGAACTAATAAATGAGTTCAGCAAAGTGGCAGGCTACAAGATCAACACACAAAAATCAGTAATGTTTTTGTACACTAGTCTTGAACAATCTGAGGAGGAAATCAAGGGAAAAATTCCATTTACAATAGTATCAAAAAGACTCAAATACCTAGGAATCAATTTAACCAAGAAGTGCAGGACCTATATGCAGAAAACTACAAAAACAATGCTAAAAGAAATCAATGAATACCTAAACAAATGGAAAGACATTCCATGTTCATGGATTGGAAGACTAACATCATGAAGATGTCAATCCTACCCAAAATGATTTATAGATTCCATGCAATACCAATCAAAATTCCAATAGCCTACTTTACAGAATTAGAAAAGGCAATTGCCAAATTCATTTGGAAGGGAAAGTGCACCCAAATAGCCAAAAACATTCTAAAACAGAAGAGCAATATGGGAGGAATTTCACTGCCTGACCTTGAAACAAAGCTACAGTGGTCAAAACAGCATGGTACTGGCTTAAAGATAGATACATTGATCAGTGGAATAGAATTGCGTGTCCAGAAATAAACCCTCACCTCTATGGCCAACTGGTTTTTGGCAAACCTACCACATCCATGTTAATAGGACAAAACAGTCTCTTCAACAAATAGTGCTGGGAGAACTATGTATCTATAATGAAAATAATGAAAGAGGACTCTATTTCACTCTCTAAGATAGATTGTGAAACATCTTAAAGACCTCGTGGTAGGTGGAGGTTCCTTGGACCTTATACCCAAAGCATGCGCAACAAAAGAAAGAATAGATAAATGGGACCTCCTCAAAATTAAACACTTTTGCATCTCACAGGACTTTGTCAAAAGGGTGAAAAGGCAGTCGACTCAATGGGAGAAAATATTTGGAAATCACATGTCTGATAAGGGTTTAATATTCAGGATTTATAAAGAGATGTTACAACTCAACAATAAAAAGACAAACAACCTGATTATAAAATGGGCAAAAGACTTGAACAGACATTTGTCCAAAGAAGAAATACAAATGGCAAAAAAAAATCACATGAAAAAATGTTCAACATCACTAATGATTAGGGAAATGCAAATCAAAACTACAATGAGATATCATTTCACACCAATCAGAATGACTACTATTAAAAAGACAGAGAACTGCAAGTGTTGGAGAGGATGTGGAGAGATAGGAACACGTATTCATTGTTTGTGGGAATGGAGAATGATACTGTCACTGTGGAGGACTGTTTGGCAGTTCCTAAAGAAGTTGAATATAGACTTGCCACGTGACCCTGCAATACCACTACTGGGTATATACCTAGAAGAACTGAGAACAGTGACACAAACAGACATCTGCACACCAATGTTTATAGCAGCATTATTCATGATTGCCAAAAGTTGGAAATAATCCAGGTGAGGAATGGATAAACAAATTGTGGTGTATTCACATGATGGAATATTATGCAGCTCTAAGAAGAAATGAAGTTGTAAAACTTATGACAACATGGATGAACCTGGAGGACATTATGTTGCATGAAGCAAGGACAAATGCTGTATGATTGTGCTACTGTGAACTAACTATATTGTGTAACATAAAAATTTTTTTCTTATGTTGAACCACCCTTTCATACATGGGATAAATCCACTTGAACATGGTGTATAATGCTTTTGATATGTTGTCGGATTCAATTTGGAAGTATTTTCTTGAGGATTCTTGTGTCTGTATTCATAAGAGGAATTGGTTTGTAATTTTCTTTTCTTGTAGTACCTTTATCTGGCATATTAGAGTGATATTGGCCTCATAGAATGAGTTAGGTAGTGTTCCTTCCTGTTCAATTTTTGGAAGAGTTTGAGCAAGACTGTTATTAATTTTTTTTGGAATGATTGGTGGAATTTACTGGTGAAGCCATCTGGTCCTTGATTTTTTTTTCAGTTGGGAGGTTTTTGATGACTGATTCAATCGTTTTACTTGTTATTGGTCTGTTGAGATCTTCTATTTCTTCTACAGTCAGTGGAGGTTGTTCATGTGTTTCTAGGAATTTGTCCATTTCATCTATATTTTCTAATTTGTTGGTATACAATTGTCCTCTTATAATCCTTTAATTTATGTGGGATTAGTAGTAATTCTCTTATTTCTGATTTTATTTGCACCTTCTTTTTTTTTTTTCTGTTAGTCTAGCTAAGAGTTTATAATTTTTAAGACTTGTTTTTTTTATTTATTCCCCCCGCCCTGCCCCGTTGTTTGCACGCACTGTCTGCTCTTTGTGTCCATTTGCCATGTGTTCCCTGTGTCTGCTCCTCTTCTCTTTAGAAGGCACCAGGAACTGAAGCTGGGACCTCTCATTTGGGAGAGAGGCACTCAATTGCTTGGGCCACTTCCACTCCCTGCTTTGTTGTCTCTCTCATTGTATTTCTTCTTTGTGTCTCTTGTTGTGTCATCTTGTGTCAGCTTGCTACGCCAGCCCATTGTACCAGCTTGCTGTCTTGCTTGTCTTCTCCAGGAGGCACCAGAAACCGAACCTGAGACCTCCCATATAGTAGGCGGGAGCTTAATCGCTTGAGCCACATCTGCTTCCCAGTTTGTAATTTTTATTGATTTTCTCAAAGAACAACTTTTGGTTTTGTTAATTCTATTTTTTTTATATTCTCAATTTCATTTATTTCTGCTCTAATCTTTTTCTTTCCTCTTGCTTGCTTTGAGATTAGTTTGCTTTTCTTTTTCTAATTCCTCTAAGCATGCAGTTAGGTCTTTGATTTTAGCTCTTTCTTCTTTCTAAATGTAAGCATTGAGGGCTATAAATCCCCCCCTCAGGACTGCCTTTGCTGAATCCCATAAGTTTTGATATGTTGTGTTCTCATTTTCTTTCATACCAAGATATTTACTGATTTCCCTTGCAATTTCTTCTTTGACCCACTGATTGTTTAAGAGTGTTATTTAACTTTCATATAGTTGTGGATTTTCCAGTTCTCTACCTGTTATTTATTTCCAGCTTCATTCCTTTATGGTCAGAGAAGATGCTTTGTATAATTTCAACCTTTTAAAATTTATTGAGACTTGTTTTGTGACCCATCATTTGTTGTATCCTGGATAATGATCCAAGTGCACTTGAGGAGAATATATATTCTGCTGTTTTGGGCATGCAATATTCTATATATATCTGTCTAGTTCATTTATCATATTATTCAAGTTCTCTGATTCCTTATTGATCTTCTGTCTCGATGGTCTAGTGATAGGAACGGTGTATTGAAGTCTCCTATTATTATTGTAGTGGCATCTATTTTTCCCTTCAGTTCTGCCAGTGTTTGCCTAATGTATTTTGGGGCACTGTGCTTAGGTGCATAAATATTTATGCTTGTTATTTCTTCTTGGTAGATTGCTCCTTTTATTAATATATAATGTCCTGCTTTGTCTTGTAGAACAGGTTTGACTTAAAGTCTATTTTGTCTGATATTAGTATACCTACATCAGTTCTTTTTTGGTTATTATTTGCATGAAATATATTTTTCCATCCTTTCACTTTCAACCTATTTGTGCATTTGGGTCTAAGGTGAGTCTCTTGTAAATAACATATAGTTGGATCATGCTTTTTTTTTTACCTTTTCTGCCAACCTGTGTCTTTTGATTGGGGAATTTAACCCATTAACATTCAGTGTTATTAATGCAAAGACAGTACTTACTTCAGTCATTTTGTCCTTTGGTTTTTATATGGCATATACATTTTTTTCATCTGTCCTTTCCTTTATTGCAACCTCCTTTTCTGTAGAGTTGATCTTTTCTTATGTATCTGATTGATCCCTTTTTCATTTCTGTTTCTGTAAAAATTTTAAATACTTTCTTTGTGGTTACCTAGGGGTTTATATTACTCAACCTACATCTATAATTTACTAATTTGAAAAGATACCAACTTAGCTTCAATAGCATTCATGTTCTCTGCTCCCATATCCCCATTTCCCCTCTTTATATTGTTTTTGTCCACTTTACTGCTTTATATTTTGCAAGTCCATTATCAGGAAATATGCCTTTTTCTTGTTCAATTGTTTTTTTGTTTGTTGTTTTTAACCAGAGCCAGGGATTGAACCCCAGACCTTGTATGCTCATATTTGGGAAGCTGGCTCTCAGCCACTGAGCCACACTGGCTCCCCATATTCTGATTCTTCTATGAATTAAGAATTAAAGAGTAGAGCTGTGTATTGAGGATACAGTACTATTGGGTTTTACATTTACTCTTTTTCAGTTACCCTTACTGATGATCTTCATTTCTTCACTCTACTCCAAGCCACTCTTTCCCATCTTTTCCTTTCAACCTGTAGAACAGCCTTTAGTAATTCTTTTAGGGCAGATCTTTTGTTGATGAACTCTCTTGGTTGCTGTTTATCTATGAATACTTTAAATTCTCATTTTTGAAGAACAGTTTTGCTAGATAAAGAATTTTTAGCTGGTAGTTTTTCTCTTTCAGTACCTTAAATATATCATACCACTGCCTTCTTGTCTCCATGGTTTCTAATGAGAATTTGACACTTAAGTCTTATTAGGATTACTTGTATGTGATGAATCACTTTTCTCTTGCTGCTTTCAGAATTCTCTATCCTTGGCATTTGACATTCTGATTATTATGGTTCTCAGAGTAGGTCTATTAGGATTTATTGTTTGGAATATGTTGTGCTTCTTGGACATATATATTTATGTCTTTCATAAGAGTTGGGAAATTTTGGGCTATTTTTTCAAATATTCTTTCTGCTCATTTTCCCTTACCTTCTCCTTCTGGGACACCCATGTTGCATATGTTTGTGTGCTTTGTACTGTCACTTAAACCCCTGAGAAACTAATAAAATTTTTTATATTCTTTTCTGTATTTGTTCTTCTGACTTTATGATTTTGAATGTCCTGTCTTCTAGCTAGCTGGTTTCTTCTTCTGCCTGTTCAAATCTCTAATGTATTTTTAATCTCTACTATTTTGCCTTTCATCCCCATAATTTCTGTTTTCTTTTTGTATTTTCAAATTCTTCTTTATGCTCACACATTGCCCTCTTAATATCCTTAATCTCTTTTTTATTTAAAATTTCATTTTTTTATATAAATGTTACATGATACTCAGTTAACACAAGATAATAGCTACAGTAACAATAAATCTTCTCTGGTCAGTGTTTACACTCTCTCCCCCCCCCCCATTTTTGTTCATTCCTCTCTTGAGGGATTTGGGACAATGTCCACTCTGACAGCTTCAGTCTGAGAAGGGACGTAGATATCATGCGGAAGCAGAATGGAATTGTTTTGCTTGTAGTTGAAGATACTCCTTGCTTTTGGGGTGGGGCTAGTCCATCAGCATCATTTTATTGTCCAGAGCAAGCCCAAAGAACTGGAGAGTAGGTGTTTACCACATATCTGTTGGGATTGATGGCTCATCTGGCATGTGAACAATCGAAGACTTTAAGTTGTTGAGAAATATACTTAACAGATAAATTGAAAATAATAGGTTCAGATAAAAGGAGTAGAAGAATTATGATTAGGGGATTTATAAATGAGTATAATTATGTTATATTGGGGAAATAGAATTTCATATATTCCCAGATAAGACCTGCCAAGTGGGTCTTGATTTCAAGAGGCCGTGTGGCTTGCTTATTGAGTCTGGGCATCCCTAGGGTCCCCAGGAGCACTTTTTTTTAAAAAAAAGATTTATTTATTTATCCCCACCTTGCTGCTCGTGCTTGCTGTGTCCATTCGCTGTATGTCCTCTCCGTGTCTGCTTATCTTCCCCTTGCTGTGAGGTCCCGCTGCATCAGCCCCTCGCGCCTGCGCGGGCCGGCCTGCCCTCACAAGGAGGCCCCGGGAAGCGAACCCGGGGCCTCAAACATGGTAAACGGGGGCTCTATCCATTGAGCCACACCCGCTTCCCCCCAGGAGCACTTTTGTTTGAGGCTTTCTTAACTGTGGCAGTTTATGAAGTCTGGCTGAGACCTGCACAAGCATAACCTCCTGAATGACCTCCCGACTTACTTCAAAATCTCTTGGCCATAAAAACTCTATTTTATTTAATATTTCCTCCTTTTGGTTAAGATTTTTCTCCAAATGCATCACTGATTAATGCTTGGTAATAATCCCTCAGTGCCAGGGAGGATCATTCCTGGGAGTCATGTCCCACATCAAGGGGAATATCCTTTATATCATTATGTATATTTTCCTTCATCTCCTTGAATTGGTTTAGGATATTTGTTTGAACATCTTTGATTAGTTGTTTCAACTTCTGAGTCTCCTCTGAAGTTTAAATTTGTTCCACTGACTGAGCCGTATCTTACTGTTTCTTAGTTTGGCTTGTAATTTTTTGCTGATGTCTAGGCATCTGATTAAATTTTGATGAGTAAATTTTGATGGTCCATTTCTCCCTTTTGTCTAGGGTTTTATTGCTGATTGGCTTTGTGTTAAGACTCTTCTTTGACACTTGGTCTAGCTTAGCCTAGATCTTTATAATAGCCCATGTTTAGCTGTTCAGATATTCTCAGTTCTTCATCTGATTCTTGCCCTAGATATGTATTTTTAAGATTTCACTTTTTGTGCAATTGTTTCACCTCTAGAGAAAGCTTTCTTTCCTCTATTCCTTTTCTGGGAACACTGATCTGTTCTGTTTGTTTTTGTGCAGACTTTTCTCCCCAGTTCGTATGGTTTGTTTAAATTTTCTCTCTCATTCAGTGCCCTGTTTTACTTACACTTTTCAATTCTGGGACCTGTCCTATCAAACAGCAGTTCAGTTTAATGCCACCCCCAACTTTTATTTTTCTGTGAGGCTTTTCTGCCTCCAGTTTCTTCTTTGTTAGGGTATCACACACTGGGGATGCAAGTGGGGTCAATCCAGAAAGATGGGTCACTTCAGAAAAGTCTGTTTTACCTTTAGGTGGTCCAGCCAACTGAAATTGGATTGAGTGGCCCACAACCTCTGCAGCAATCAGTCTGGGAGGCCAAACCACAACCTCTGCAGCAAATCATCCCAGAAAGGTTAGGATTTGGTGAATGAGTGCCAGCCTCCCTATTTCTTTGTCCCCCTTTGCAACATTGACCCAACCAGAGGAAAACAAACCCATGACAAAAGAAGCCTTGCTTCTTCTTACCATGTGCAGCTTCCCCATGACAATGTCCTCCAATCAGAGTATAGCTGAAATCTTCCCTTTTTTCCACTACAAAGCTTTTCTATTCTCCTGCCTGCCTTTGAGTCTCTGCCAAATGCCAAGTGTTGATGCCTGATTCTTTATTAAAAGCTAAAGGATGCTCTTAATGAATAGCCTTTGCTGGTGTTCATCTGGGTGATCTTTTTTTCTCACATCTCTTTGACCATGAAGTTTTATGTTTATAAAATGTTTTACCATTGTCTTACAGGGATTATTGCAGGAAATGGAGTTAAATGTGGTTCAACCTGTCATCTTTAACTGTAAGTCTCTTCCCGTGTTTTTTCCTCTGTGACTCAGATGTCAGCTGTCCATCCTTTATCCTCTAGCTCCAAAAGCCCCCAAGATAACTTCCACCTTTCCTCTTGCAAACCTGAATGCAACACCTTTTTAAATTCCTCCAAAGAATCTACTGGTACTAAAGCATTAGAGAAAGATATAGACATTTTATACTAACTTCTCTCCCTTCTCTAATTGAATCCTGGATCTTCTAATTCCTCTTTTTTCTTAAACTTTTAATTTTGAAATATTTTCAAACTTAGTTACAAAAATGATACAAACCACACACAGAATCCAGATACCCAGATCCACCAATATTAATATTTTGCCTTATTTGCTGTATCAGTCTATCTATCCATCTATCTTTCTATCAACTTTCTGAACACTGGAGTGTAGGTTGTATACATCATGATCCTTCAATACTTAATCCTGCCATATACATTTCCTTAGAACAAGGATATTCACTTATATATCCACCTTAACTATAGTTATCAAATTCAAGAAATTTAACATTCATATACAGCTTTTAGTCTATATTTCATTTTTCATATTTTCCAATAATGTCCTTTTGAGCTGTCTCTCCTCCCGTTAAATCCTGTCCAGTATCTCTTATTGCATTTAATTGTCCTTGTCTCTTCAGTTGCTCTTTCTTTTTCAATTGTGGGAAAATATATACAAGATAAACTTTCCCATCTCAACCACTCCAAAGCATACCAATAAGTTGGATTAATCACGTTCACTATGTTGTGGTACCCTAACCACCTTCCATTACCAAAACTTTCCCATCTCTCCAAACAGAAACTCTTTATCCATTATGCATTAATTTATACTATAACCCCTGCTCCCTGCCCCTGGCAAGCTGTACTCTACTTGCAGTCTCTATGAGCTAGTATATTCTCTGATATTTTACATGTAGTTGTCATAATTTATATTTAACATCATAATATATAACAATCTTGTTTGCTTTGAAACCAACTCAACTTCAGCAGTATACACAAACTATGTTCCTATTTCTGTTTGTCCTCGCATCTTTATATAGTTCTTGTCACAAATTACATGTTTATACATTGAATCTAAAACCACTGATTTCTCATTACATTTTACATATTTGCCTTTTAGATCCTGTAGGAAGTAAAAAGGGGAGTTACAAAGCAAAAATACAATAGTATGGACATGTATATTTACCCCTGTTGTTACCCTTCCCAGAGATCTTTATTTTTCTCATGTGGCTTCTATCTATTGTCTATTGTTCTTTCCTTTCAAACTGCAGAACTCTCTATAGCATCTGTTGTAGGATCAGTCTAGTAGTGATGAACTCTCTCAGCTTTTGCTTTTCTGGAATGTCTTAATCTCTCCCTCATTTTTTGAAAGACAGTTTTGCTGGATATAGAATTCTTGGTTGGCAGTTTGCCTTCAGCACTTTGTCATCTCACTGCCTTCTTGATGCCATGGTTTCTGATGAGAAATTAGCACTTAATCTTATTGAGGCTCCCTTGTAGGTGACATGTTGCTTCTCTCTTGTGGCTTTCAGAATTTCCTCTTTATCTTGCCATTCAACAGTTTGATTATAATATGCCATGTTTGGGTCTATTTTGATTTATCTTGTTTGGAGTTCACTGAGTGTCTTGGATGTATATATTTTTGTCTTTTGTAAATCTGGGAAATTTCTTTGAATATCTTCTCTGCCCCTTTCTGTTTCTTCTCTTTCTGGGACTCTCACAATGTGTATATTGGTATGATTGATGGTGTCCCACAAGTTCATCAGACTCTGTTCACTTTTCTTCATTCTTCTTTCTGCTCCTCTGAATGATTTCAATTGTTTTATTTTCAAGTTCATGGATTTTTCTGCCAGCTCCAGTCTGCTGTTGAACGCTTCTAGGGAATTTTAAATTTCTGTTATTGTGGTCTTCAGCTCTGTTTGATGCCTTTTCATCATTTCTATCTTTATATTGGTATTCTCTTTGTGTTCATTTTCTTGCTTTCCTTTAGTTTTTTTTTTTTTTTCCCATGTTTTCCATTACCTCTTTGAGCATATTTAGGAACAATTTTTAAAAGTCTTTGTCTGGTATTTCTCAGGTATGGTTCTCTTCATTCATGGTTTCCAATGCTTTAATATTCTTTGCTTGGGCCAACACTTCCTGTTTCTTTGTGTATTTTGTAATCTTTTGTAGAGACCTGGACATTTTTATATTTTAATGTGTTATTGCTGGAATTTAGACTCTGTGGCATCTGTTCCTTAAGATTTGTATCCTGCTAGTGTTATGACAGCTTTCCTTGAATGCCAGGAGCTAACACACACATACATACACACACAGAATAAAAAGAAAACTGCCTTTCCCAGTCTTTTCAGATTATCCTGTATGAGTGCTCTCCTTCAGACCTTATCCATACAAGTGTAGAGAATAGCTCAAAGCCAAAGTGAGTGTAGGGGCTTACTTGATCTTTTCTGTATATGTATCTTGTCTTGGGCAGGCATATGTGGCCCTGAGAATTCCCCCATGTCTACAGATGTAGATGTCCCCTCTTCCCTAGGAAACATTTTCCTCACTGTCCTGGGTAATGCACTGTATACCCTACAGCCATCAATTCCTTGCCCCAGGCAGCCATCTGACTGCTCTCCTGCAGCATTCTGTACAAGAGTTCTGTGACCTGCCTTTCACAAAAAGGGCACATTTTGGGTTGGCAACTCCTGTAGGCCACCATCAGATTGGGACAGTTATACTGCTCCCAGTATGTGCATGAGTGTTACTCTGCTTTCTCCAAAATGAACCAGGAACCTTCAATAGGAGTGCTGGCTGACTCCATACTGAGCCAGTGAGGGCAGAGGGATGGGCCAGCCAGGGAGCCATGAGATCTTACCACTTCTAAGTAGCCTTTTTCTTGATTTAGCACTTGCTCTGTACTGCTGTCCTTTAACTGTTTTCTGGAGCTTTGAGAAGGAATTTTCTGCCAGTTCTCGCTGGTTGTTCAAAGCTTCTGAGGGATTGATGGGAATGGAGTCCTGAAGCCTCTTACTCTGCCATCTTGAGGGTGGGGTCTCCCTAATTCCTCATCTCTTTACTACACAAAGCAGTTGAGCTCAGCCTAGGTTCTGTCCCCAAGCACACCACTTGTTACAGAAAAGAGAATGCTGATTCACCATCCTCTTGAGCCCTCTTAGGGGAGAGGGTCTCTCCTTCATTCTTGAATTTCATCTAAATGAATACAGATGTCTTTCCCAAGAGGTAAGGGGAAAAAAAAGTTTTTCATCTCCTAAACTGCCAAAAAAAAAATACCTCTTCCCACTTGTTAACATAAATGTTTTTGAGTATGTTTCCAACCAGCTTGTAAGCTTCTTGAGGGCAGAGACAATAACTACACATTTTTATAGTTTACTTAGAACCTAATAATATTATGAGTTTACAGAGAGATCAATGTAAGATCAGTGGATAAAAAGGTTGTATAGCATGTTGAAGGATGAAAAGAGGAGGAATTTTCAGAAACAGCCTATCTAGACAGTGGTTCATTTAGGTTTTGACCCATATCTTCCAACACACTAAACAAACTCAATAAATGGTTGTCACCTTTATTGTGCACCTTCAGTGTTGGGCACTGTATTAAATAGGT
This sequence comes from Cabassous unicinctus, assembly GCA_029593785.1. NCBI lineage: Eukaryota > Metazoa > Chordata > Mammalia > Cingulata > Chlamyphoridae > Cabassous > Cabassous unicinctus. The sequence goes on along the minus strand of JAQZBX010063237.1, from coordinate 5,113 downwards.
TTTAGTTGACTGGTGTGGCATGCATTCAATATTAATATCTTTAGTTTCCTGTATCGGTTAGGGATTGGGCTCGACCACCTGTAACACAGACTAGATGGCAGTGGCATAAAAAAATGAGGGGTTCATTTTCTCATGTAAAAGGAGTCCAGGAGTAGGTGGTCCAGGGCTAGTATGGAAACAAAAAAAAGGTATCAGGGATCCAGGCTTCTACCTCTCCACTCTACTTTTCTAAGCACCTGGCTTACATCCTCAAGGTGCCACTATGGTCTCAGGGAGTTGTTGGTGCTCTAGCCATCAGGCCTTTGTCTAAACAAGGAACAAATGAAAGGTCAAGGACAATAGGGAAAAAGAGGGCTGTGCCACCACTTTTAAGTAACTTTCCCAAAAGTCCCAGGAAAGAATATATGCTTATACCTCATTGGCCAGAATGTAGTTATATTGTCACATCCACCACAATGGGGATAGGAAAATGTACTTCATGTTTTAATGCTGCCTGAGTTCTGTTACTAAACAGAACAGACAATGGATATTGGGTAGGCAACTAGCACTTTCTTTTTTTTTTTTAAGATTTTTATTTCTTTATTTATACCCCCCTGCTGCTTGTGCTCGCTGTGTCCATTTGCTGTTTGTTTTTCTGTGTCTGCTTGTCTCCCTTTGTTGGGTCGTCCTGCTGCATCAGCTCACTGCGCCGCGTGCGCTGGCTTGCCTTCACCAGGAGGCCCCGGGAATCAAACCCGGGGCCTCCCATATGGTAAACGGGAGCCCTATCAATTGAGCCACATCCGCTTCCCGCAACTAGCACTTTCTACCACAGTTCCTCTTGAATTTTCTGTACATAACCACCATGAATTCCTAGCCCAGAGCTTGGCACATATTAAGTTTTCTCTGAATGAATGAATAAATGAATAAAGCATTTTTTAAAGAAATCAAACACTACACTATAGCATTATCATTTTTATTAAGTTCTTCTTTATCATTATTGTTTTATTGAGATATAATTGACATGTCATAAAATTCTTTTTAAAGTATTCAGTGGTTTTCAGCATATTCACAAAGTTATGCAACCACCATCACCATCTAATTACAGAACATTTCACCTTAAAAAGAATCCCATACACATTAGCAGTCACTCCCCATTCCCTTCTCCCTGTAGCCCCAGGTAACCTTCAAACTGCTTTCTATCTCTATGGATTTACATATTCTGAATATTTCCTATAAATAGAATCATACAATATGTGCATTTGTGCCTGGCTTCTTTCACTTAGCATAATGTTTTCAAGGTTCATCCATGTTGTAGCATGTACTGGTATTTCTGTTTTATCCATTTATCAATTGATAATATCAATATCAATTGATATTATTTATTGATAAATGGATTCTGTTTTATCCATTTATCAATTGATAGACATTTGTGTTGTTTCCAATTTTTGGCTATTATGTAAAATGCTGCTATGAACATTCATTCTCTTGAGTATAACATTATTTATTTTTATATAATGTCCAAAAGGGTAAGAGAATTCCCTAGGTTAATATGATAGGGGATTATATGTAAATGTATTTTGACTGATGAATGTAAAGGTTAAAGAGCATACACAAATTTTGATATTCCATTACAATAAAGTTGGAATCAATTCAAAGTATATTGTTATAAATTTAGGATGTTAATTGTATCTCCATGGAACCACTAAGAAACAATTTAAAAAAATATGGAAAAAGAAAAGTGGAGGTTTTCAAAGTGTACATGTGGTACATTGAGTTACATACCCTAGAAAAAAACATGTTCTTAATCTTAATCCCATTCTTGTGGGTATGAAATCATTGAGTCTTAATCCTATTACTGGAGGCCTTATAGAGATAGAGCCACAGGGAAGGTCCAGAAACCAGAAGTCAATGGAACCAGAAGAAAAAGGAGAGGACATCACCATGCGAGAGGAAAGCCAAGGAGCCCAAGGGCTGCCAGGCAGCTGGAACACTACTGACCCCAGGAAGAAGTGTTTCTTCTAGCCTTTAAACCATGAGCCAATAAATTCCTGTTGTCTAAGCCAACTCATTCTGCAGTATTTATAATAGCAGCCTGGAAAACTAAGACAGTGCACTAGAAAAAGTCAATCAAACACAAAAGAAGGCATACTGGAAGAAGTGAGAACCAAAAAAGATATAAGACATATAGAAAACAAATAGCAAAATAGTAGAAGTAAATCCTTCTTTATCAGTGATCACTTTAAACATAAGTGGATTAAACTCACCAATTACAAGGAAGAGATTGGCAGAATCAATAAAAATACATAATCCAACTATATGCTGTCTACAAGAGACTCATTTTAGATCCAAAGACACAAATAGATTGAAAGAGAAATGGTGGAAAAAGACATTGCATGCGTACAGTGATCAAAAGAGGGCTGAGGGGAAGCAGATGTGGCTCAAGTGATTGGGCTCCCATCTACCATATAGGAGGTCCAGAGTTCAATTCCCGGGGCCTCCTGGTGAAAAGCAAGCTGGCCTGTGCAGCGAGCTGGCCAGAGGGGAGAGCTGGCCCACGCAGAGTGCTGGCCTGCATGGAGTGCTGGCCCTCGCGGAGTGCTGGCCTGTGCAGGAGTGCTGGCCCGTACAGAGTGCTGGCCCATGTGGAGAGCTGGCACAGCAAGATGATGCAACATAAAAAGAGATACAGAAGAGAGACAATGAGAGACACAGCAGATCAGGGAGCTGAGGTGGCGCAAAAGATTGAGCAGCCTCTTTCCACTACAGAGGGTCCTACGATTGGCTCCTGGTGCCACCAAAGAGAAGACAAGCAGACACAGAAGAACACACAGAGAGCAGACAGTGAGCGCAAAACAACGGGGGGAGGAATAAATAAATAAATAAATAAATAAATAAATAAATAAATCTTAAAAAAAAAAAAGAGGGCTGAGGTGGCTATAAAAATATTAAACAAAATAGATTTTAAGTCAAAAATTGTTACAAGAGAAAAACAAGGTCATTATATACTGAAAAAAGTGTCAATTCATCAAGAAGATACAACAATTATATGCCTATACATATCAAATAATAGAGCCCCAATACATATGAAGCAATTATTGACAGAACTGTAGGGAGAAATAGTGCTATAATAAAAGCTTGAGACGTCAAAGCACTACTTTGAATGATGAATAGAACATCTTGAAATAATTCCAATAAGGAAATAGAGGACCTGAACAACAGTGTAAAACAACTAGACCTAAGAGACATACATAGACCACTCCACCCAGCAACAGCAGAATACACATTCTTCTCAAGTGCACATGGAACCTTCTTCAGGATAGGCCATATGATAGGCCACAAATCAAATCTTAATAAGTGTAAAAATACTGAAATCATACAAAGTATCTTCTCTGACCATAATGGAATGAAATCAGAAATTAATAACAGAAAGAAATCTGGAAAACCCACAAATATGTGGAAATTAAACAGCACATTCTTAAATACCCAATTGGTCAAAGAGGTAACCACAAGGTAACCACAAGGAAAATTACAAAACACTTGGACAAGAATGAAAAGGAAAATACAACATACCCAGAAGCAGTGAAAGCAGTGCTCAGAAGAAAAGTTATAGTTGTGAAGGCCTACATTAAAAAAGAAGATCTCAAATCAAAACTTGCTTTTATACTTATATTTTTATTAGTAGTAAAAGAAGAGCAAACTAACTCAAAGCAGACAGAGGGAAGGAAATAATAAACATTTTAATGAGGATAAATGAAATACAGAGCATCAATGAAACCAAATGTTGGTTCTCGGAAAATATCAACAATATTGACAAACCTTTCGGTTAGACTAAGAAAAAAAGACAGGAGACACAAATAAATAAAATCAGAAATTAAAATGGGAACATTACTACTAACATTACAGAAATAAAAAGCACTGTAAGAGAATACTATAAACAACTGTACATTAACATATCAGATAAAGTAGATGAATGGTCAAATTCATAGAAACACACAAATTAACCAATGGACTCAAGAAGAAATAGAAAATCTGAAGAGACCTATAACATTTTAAAGAGATTGAACCGGGACTCAAAAACCTCTCAACAATGAAAAGTCAAGACCAGATGGTTTCACTGGTGAATTCTACCAAACATTTAAAGAAGAATTAACATTAATCTTTCTCAGATTTTTCCAAAAAATAGAAGAGGAGAGAACACTTCCTAACTCATTCTATTGGCCCAGAATTACTCTGATATTAAAGCTCTGATATTAATTCTAGAAAACTACAGACCAATATCCCATATGAATATAGATGTAAAAATCCTCAACCAAAATACTAGTAAACCAAATCCAACATTATAAGGATTACACACCATGAACAATATTTCTCTCCATGTGCTTCAATATTATTTAATGAAGTATCTTTATATAACCTAAGATCACTTTGCATTTCATCAGTAGAATGTATCCCACACTTAGAAAAACACTGGGAAAAATAATCAAGCCCTTTCATCCTTGGTTTCCTTATCAGGAAATGATTAACTATAATTGCCTCCCTAAGTTGTTGGGTTCATTAAAGGAAGGGAGTGGATGTGGCTCAAGTGGTTGAGTGCCTGCTTCCCACATGGGAGGTCCTGGGTTTGGTTCCCAGTACCTCCTCAAAAACAAAGCAAAACAGGGAAGCAGATGTGGCTCAAGCAATTGGGCTCCTGTCTACCATATAGGAGGTCCAGGGTTCGATTCCCGGGGCCTCCTGGTGAGAAGCAAGCTGGCCTGCGCGGCGAGCTGGCTCACGTGGAGTGCTGGCCTGCACAGAAGTGCTGGCCCGCGCAAGAGTGCTGGCCCACGAGAGAGGTGGCACAGCAAGATGACGCAACAAAGAGACAAAGAAGAGAGACACTAAGAGGGAAGCAGCTGTGGCTTAATTGTTTGGGCTCCCGTTTACCATATGGGAGGCCTGGGGTTCAATTCCCAGGGCCTCCTGGTGAAGGCAAGCTGGCCCGCATGGCGTGGTGAGCTGGTGCAGCAAGATGATGCAACAAAGGGAGACAAGCAGACACAGAAAAATGCACAGCAAATGGACCCAGCGACCACAAGCAGCAAGAGGGGGATAAATAAATAAATAAATAAATCTTAAAAAAAAAAAAAGA
>JAQZBX010063236.1:0-16733 GCA_029593785.1 Cabassous unicinctus | reverse complement strand
TATATATATATCTTTAAATTCCCTCCTTTAACCACATTCACCTATAAAGCTCAGTGCTACTGTTTTTACTCACAATAATGTGCTACCATCACCACCCTCCATTTACAAATATTTACCATCAGGCTAAACAGAAATTCTGTCCAAATTAAGCATCAAGTACCTATTCTCAATACCCTGGTCACCTATATTCTAGATTCTAAGTATAAGTAGTTCATAAAAGCAAAGTCATACACTATTAGTCCTTTTGTATCTGGCTTATTTCACACAGCATAATGTCCTTAAGGTTCATCCATGTTGATATGTTCATCAGAATTTCATATCTCCTTACACTGAATATTTCATCCTATGTATACACCACAACTTTTATATCCATTCATTTGTTGAACATGGGTTACTTCCAACTTTTGGAAATTGTGAATGATGTTACTATGAACATTGTTGTGCAAACATCTGTTCAACCCCTGATTCAGCTCTTGTGGGTGTATACCTATTAGTAAGACTGCTGGATCATATGATAACTCAACACTTAGGTTCCTGAAGAACTTCAAAACTTTCTTTCACAGCATCTGCACCATTGCACATTCCCACCAATGAATGAGATTTCCTATTTCTCCACATCCTCTCTAACATTTGAAATTTTCTGTTTTTTTAAAAGTAGTATACATATTAGTGTGTGTGAAATGGGATTTCATTGGCATTTCCCTAATGTCTAATGATATTGAGCATCTTTACATGTGATTTTGGCCATTTGTGTATCATCCTTGGAGAAATGTCTATTCAAATATTTTCCCATTTTTTATGGATTTTAAAGGATTTCCTTATAAATTCTGAATATTAAATATTTATCACATATGTGGTTTTCAATTTTTTCTACCTTTTTTTGTCATAATATAATATATGATCCCCAAAATTTATATGATGTCCCACCTAACTATTCTTTTCATTTATTGCTTGTGAGTTGAAAATCTAAGATACCATTGCCTATCACAAAATCCTTAAGATGTGTTCCTATATTTTCCTTTATGAATTTTATAGTCTAGGTTTTTATATTAGATCTGTGATCCATTTTGAGTTAATTTTTGTATATAGTGTTACATAGGGGTCTCACTTCAATCTTATATATAGATATAACTTCCCCAGCTCATTTTGAAGAGAAACTATTTCCCAACTAGGAGGATTTGGAAATCTTGTCAAAATCAATTGACCATAGATTAGTAAAATTGTCTATTTCTGAACTCTCAGTTTGATTACACTGCTGTAAGTATCTGGGGTGTTTTGTTTTTTGTTTGTTTGTTGGTTTGTTTTTTGTTTTCCAATACCTAGATGTTGTGACTGCTGCTTTATAATAAGTTTTGATGTCAGAATGCATGAGTCCTCCATCTTCTTTCTCCTTTTAAATAATTTTAACTATTTGTGGCACATTATCCTTCCAAATAAATTTGATACTTGGGTTTTCCATTTCTGCAAAGAAGGCTGTTGAAGTTTTAATTGGGATTGCACTCAATCTTTAAATACTTTGGCTTGAAGTGACATTTTAACAAGATTTAATTTTCCAGTACACGAGCATGGACTACACTGGCATTTATTTAATTGTATTTTGTATCAGCATGGTGATGTAAGACATTCCCTAGATCAGTGTCTCCTTATAAACAACTAAGAAAAGGGTAAATCCCACTTACTTGAAACTCAAGAGTATAGAGATTGGAGAAAACTGTTGTGATATTATATTTTTAAAGTACCTAGGAAACCTCAAAGAAATTATTAAAACAGTTAAAGAAGTTAAATATTGTTGTAGAATAGAAGATTATTATACATAAACCATTGGTATAGTTTATAATGCAACATAAAGAAAAAATTCTATTTACAATACCGTAAATAAAAAATATTAAAATATTTAGAAGTAACTTTAACAAAGGAAATGCAAAACATATACACTAAAACTACAAGAGAGTGTTGCAAGCAGATAAAGAATATATAAATAAATGGAAAAACAGCTCATGTTCAGAAGATTTAGCATTTTACAAATGGCAATACTCTCCAAAACCTTATTTTATATATTTGTAGAAATTGGCAGGATAGTTCTACAAATTATATGGAATTCCAAAGCACCCAAGAGAGCTAAAACAATATTGAAAAATAGGGAAAAGTAGAGAAACTCACACTTCCTGATTTCAAATACTAATATAATGCAATGGTAATCAAGCTAATGTGGTTTTAGCACAAGTATAGACATTATATACATGGAATAGAATTGAGCATCCAGAAATAAAGTAATTAATCTATGAGCATCTGATTTTTATGAGGGCAAGATCATTACACAGGGTATATAATAAGTTTTGAAACAAATGGTGGTTGGATGATGGAATATCCACTTACAAAACCAAAATGAACATGTGCTCTTATCTCCCACCACATTAAACAATGGACTGAAAATGAATCAACTATCTAAATGAATGGATTAAAATGATAAAACTTCTTGTAGTAAAATACATGGGTAACTCTTCATTATGTTAGATTTGGCATAGGATTTTAAGATTTTATCCCCAATAGCACCAATAGCAAACAAAATATAGATAATGTGGGCTTCATAAAAATTAATAAACTTTTTAAAAAGGATACCAACAAGAAAGTGTATCACTGCCCCTCAGGATGTGAGGAGGTATTTGCAAATCATATATATCATATCAGACTTATAACTAGTATATTTTAAAAATACTTGCATCTCAATTACACAAAAGAAAACTACCCAAGTTTTAAATGAGCATGATATCCATAACGGTGACATAAACAAGATGTTGGAATAAGATGTGCCAGTGAGCATCCTCCACAGAATCAGTGAAAATTAGGAAAAATCAACTTTCACCAAATGCTGAAAGATGATTGAAGCTAGAGAACAACTCATGAATGCTGAATCAGACAAAAACTCATATAAATCATTAGAGAGCCTGGGGACATAGTTATTGGTTTTGTCCCACCCCCATATTTAGATCAACATGGCAGTTTGTTTGACCTGTGGTGGTAGTTTGGTGGTCTGTGGGTCTCTGAGGCTTGATCCATACACAGCAGTAGCTTTGCAGTCCACATACATTTCAATGTGGACACTGGGTCTTGAATACTGCACCTAAATAAAAGACAATATACACTAAAACCCTAGATAACAGGGGGAATCTTAATTTCAGACTTAGAACTTCCAATAAAATCAAATGATAAGACCTCAACAAGAGGTCATAACTCTTATACAGAAACAAGAAGAGACAACCCATTCAAAGGATTAAAATAAAACAATGAAGATAGCACAAACATTGGAACAACCAAAGACTTTAAATCAACTGTCTGAAATAAATTCAATGAGCTAAAGAAAGCATAGGCATAGAAGAAAATGCACAAAAGAAGGTGAGGCATGAACAAAAGGAAGAATTGAAATTATGTAAATGAAACAAACAGAACTTTGGGGAAGAAAACCAAAATAACAGTGATTAAAAATACATTAGAGGGATTCAACAACAGATTTAATGAGACAGAAGAAAAATCAGCAAAAAACAAATTTGGAGGTTTCACATTTCTTGATAATAAAGCTTATGTCAATTCCACAATAACCAAAGCAGTATGACAATGACATCAAGAAAAATGTATAGGACAATGGAACAAAATTGAGAGTTCAGAAATAAACCCATACATCTATGATGTACTGACTTTTGTCAAGGATGCCAACTATATTAATTGAGGAAAAAATGTCTCTTCAACAAATAGTTCAGGGAAACAGGATTTCCACTTGGAAAAGAATGAAAGTAGATCTCTACCTCACACTATATACAAAAATTAACAAAATTGGTCAAGACCTAAGCATAATAGCAAAAGCCATGGAACTATTCTGAGAAAACAGAGGGAACATTTATAAATTTGGATTTGATAGTGGTTTCTTATATATGACAACAAAAACATGACTGACAAAAGAAAAAAATAGATAAAAGAGACCTCATCAAAATTTAAAACTTTTATATGTCACAGCACACACTCAAGACAATGAAAGACAAATTACAGGATGAGAATAATTGCTAACCATATACCTGATAAGGGTTTAATATGCAGAATATTTACAGAACCATAAGAAAAGACATAACCCAATTTAAAATTTGGAAACAGGACTTAAATATACATTTCTTCATAGAGGATGTTCAAAGGGCCAATGAGCATATGTAAAGATGCTCAATATCATTGGTAATCAGGGAAATGAAATCTAAACCACAATGAAATACCACTTCACACTCACTAGAATGGGTATTATTTTTTTAAAAAAAGAAATAATATTTGTGGGCAAAGATGCAGAGAAATTGGTTCCCTTATACATTGTGGGCATTGTACAATGATGCAGCTACTGTGGAAATTCCATCAATGGTAACTCAGAATGTTGAACATAGGGTTACTATATGACCTGGCAATCATACTCTTGGTATATACCCAAAAGACTTGAAAATAGGGATTTCAACAGATATTTGTACAAGAATGTTTATAGCAAGATTATTCACAATGGCTAAAATGTGGATGCAGCCAAAGTATCAATCTACAGATGAATGGATGATGATGATGTGATACATGCATACAATAGAATTCAGCCCTATAAAGGAATAAAATTATGATACATGATATGACATGAATAAATCTTGAAGACATCATTTTGAGTAATATACTCCAGATACAAAAATACAAATATTATTTAATCTCTCTTATATGAAATATATGGAATGAGAAAATTTCATAGAAACAAATTCTAGATTAAAAGTTAACAGTTATGGGTGTGTAAGTAAGGGAAGGGGGAATTATTGCTTAATGATTTCAGTTTCTTTCTGAGGAGATAAAAATGGTTTGGAATTAGATGTTGGTGAGTGAAGCATAATATTGTGAATGTAACAGATACCACCGAATTTTCCATTGAAGGAAGTTAAAATGGGAAAATTTTAGTTTATATATATTACTAAAATATAAAGTATAACAAAAATGATCAAAGGATCTGAATAGATAATTTTCTAAATAAGATAAACAAGTGAATAACACACACATGAAAAGTTGACATCTTTGATCATCAGAGAATTGCAAATAAAACCCACAAAGAGATACAACATCACAACCAGTAAAACGGCTGGAATAAAAAAGGTAAACATTATCAAGTGTTGATGTGGATATAGACAAATGAGAACACAGAGAAATGTATATTTTAGTATGAAATGTAAAATGTTGAAACTGCTATGGAAAGCTGTCTGGATGTTTCTCAAATTATAAAATATAAAATCATATTGTTACCCTACAATTCCACTCCTTGACATATACACAAGAGAAATTAAAACACATGTCCATGAAAAATTACTTGCAAATATTTGTAGCAGCGCATTTTATTACTCTGCTATTATTAAATGTCATAAAAACATAAATACTAACCATCTGTTGAATGGACAAACAAAATGTGATATATCCATACATTGTAATATGTATTATCCATAAAAATAAAAAAAATTACTGACATTTCTGCAATGTGGATGAGCCTTGAAAACCTTATGCTAAGTGAAAGTAGCCAGTAACCGGAGATGACATATCTTATTACATTGAACAGAAAGGTGAGAATAGGAAAATATAAAGAGACAGAAAGTGGATTAATATTTGTTTAAGTCTGAGGGAGAATACAGTAGAAAGAGGTAGAGAATGAGATTTCCTTTTTCAATTAAGATTTATTTTGAAAGCATTTTTACATTTACAGAAAAATTGAGCACAATTTGTAGAGAATTCCCATATATCCCTTCTCCTCCTACACAGTTTCCCTATTGTTAGCATCTTGCATTCATGTGGTTAATTTGTCTTGTTAATGGGTCAAAATTGATATATTACTATTAACTAAAATCCAAAGTACTGTTAAAAAATCCTGCATTCAACACAGGCAAACCACTTCACAATTCTCCATTATAATCTTAATTATTTTTCAATAAATAATTAGGCAATACTCTGAGTTCATGTTTGAATACTGAGAAAACATTCTTGTGAAAGGTTTTCCTCCCTCTGATATTTCTGAGGTGAATACTAGTTGAATGTTTTTTTTTCACTTTGATTTTGGGATTGTCTTTACTTCAATATGAAACCTTACAGGTTAAGAAGAAATTTGAAACCACTTAAGAATTTCCTTCATTCACTACCCTGAGATACAAATAAAGTATTTTTCATGTTTATTTCATTGAATATCTACTCTAGGAAAAATTATATGTTCTTCCCTTAGGGTCTCCTGCTCCTGTTATAGATTTTCCTGTCTGATTTTCTATTTTAGGAGTTATTATTCTGAGTTTATCTTGAGGGCTCTTAAGCTGGAGCTTTTCAGATCACTCACACTTTTAAGGATAAATTACAAATAATGGTATTTTTCATTGACATCATTTATACTCCTATGTAGGTGCTATCATTTGTTTAATCAATAGAGCTGTGGTTGAAGATTCTGTATTCATTGCCTATATAGTTTGAGCTCTTACACGCAACCTAAAGGTAGAATATTGACTGAAGTATTTCCAACAGAAATGACATTCATAAATTTTTTCTACAAGTATGAGTATTCTCATGTTTTCTAAGATAAGAACTTTGACTGAAGGATTTCCCACATAGATGACATTTGTATGGCTTCTCTCCAGTGTGAGTTCTCTCATGTCTTCTAAGAGTACCACTTCAACTGAATGATTTCCCACATAGATGGCATTCATATGGCTTCTCTCCAGTGTGAATTCTTTCATGTTGGCTAAGTGCCAAAATTTTTCTGAAGGCTTTCCCACATTGATGACTTTCATAAGATTTCTCTCCAGTGTGAATTTTCTTATGTTGTTTAAGAGTTGAAATGTGACTGAAGGCTTTCCCACATAGATGATATCCATACGGTTTCTCTCCAGTGTGAGTTTGCTCATGAGTTTTAAATTTAGAACTATGAAGTAAAGATTTCCCACATAGCTGGAGTTATATGATTTACATTTAGTGTGAATTTGCTTGCATTGGTTGAAGGATGGCTCATCATTGGGCACTTCATGAAATTGTTCTCTGATATAGGATTTCATTCCCACACAAGGAAACACATACTGAGTTATTGCATGACTGTAAATTAAATCTTCTCCTAAGTCATTACATGCAAAGAGATCCTCAAGAATGTGAGAACTCTGCTGTTGGGAAGGAAAAGAAAGACTGTTAAAAGTTCACTCACTATTCACAAATTCAATTCTCTATGTATGAATTCTAGACTAACCATTCAGCGAGTCTCCAGTTTAAAATTTTCACATGTTATTTACATTCACATGGCTTGTTATTCTCTTACATGAACATATTTTCTTTTTTGCAGCATCTCAACTTCAGAGCATTTTAAATTAGTTTTGAAAACTTCACTATACTACACAGACTAGGTATGTACCCACGTTTATGCAATTGTCATTTCATAAGACTTCATGTTATGGTTTTGAGGTGAAATTAATATTACCTTCAATTTAATCTTTCCAAAACTTCTCTTTGTAACAGTGCTCAATCACTCCTTTAAATGCAATAAGTTGATTGTTCTGAATTTCTTACATGACTAGGGTTCATACCCATGAAACTTACCATTGACAAGGTGATGGATGTGTCCCTACTGCACATATGTTGCATGGATATAATTTCTTGTTTTCCAAGGTAACGTTTACTGCCTGAATTGATTAGGAAATATAAATCACATTGCTAGGGCGGCATTAACAGAATGAAAACTTTGAAAATCTCCAATGCTGATGTGATATGTTTCAAATATTGTCAATTAGATATGGAAAGAATGCAAAATTAAGGTATACTTATAATTAGGATTGAGTAGGTGGAGATAAAATGAGGACAATATTCAAAGAGAGAATGATGGAAAGGGCATCAGTATGTGAAAATTTAACTGCAACAATTGTAGAATATTTCTTTGCCTAAAGTCAAAGACAATGACAGATGGATACTATAATGAAGATTAATACTTGTGAGGAATAATGACATTTGTCAATTCCTTGCCCTTTTTCCTTGCCAACATTTAAGAGAACAGCACCCACTTATGGAAAATTTCCATTGATATTTCCTTGGATCTACTAATTTTTTACAAAAGCACAGGTTCCTGGAGCTCACCTGATTGTTGGTCTTGCAGAAATCCTAAGATTTCTTTCCACAGTTTGTCTCCTTGCTCCAACTGGGAAATTACATCTGATTTGCAGAGTTGATACCCTGTTTATGGGAAAGACATACAATAGATATCAAATTATGTGACTATAACAGCACATTGTCTTCAAATCCAGGCAGTCTATAAGAAGAATAAAGAAACACTGAATTTAAGCATGGGAAGCACACATTTAATACAGGATATTGACAATACTTCAACAACAATGTGTGCTTGGCCATTTGCCATAAGACTGTAAGGATCTATAGTCATTGACGACAATGCACAAGTTCAAATACTACACTATTGTAGCAGTTTTGCATTGTTTATGAATTCTAGAAATAGTTATTGGATTATTTTTGTAAACTGGTCTGTTGGAGGTATCAATTTCAATTGATTAGGTCTTTGATTGGGCCACATCAGTAAGGTGTTGAGTCACCACTCCTTGGTGGGTGGGGACTCACAGAGAAAAGACATGGCAAAAGACAGAGTTGGGAGTTTTGAGCTGGAGACCAGGAAGTGAACACACAGGAGAAGAACACAGAGGAATAGAGATGGCTCTTTAAACTTGGCAGAAGCCCCTGGGAAAGAGACAGAGCCATTCACCTGATAGTCTACAGCAAGCCTTGTGGAGAGAGCACAGCAGCTGAGCCCAGAGAGAAATGGAGCCCCAGGAAGAGAGGAACCCAAGAAGCCTGAGCCCTTACAGATGTCAGCAGCCATCTTGCCCCAATATGTGATAATAGACTTTGGTGAGGGAAGTAACTTATGCTTTATGTCCTGGTAACTGTAAGCTTCTACCCCCAAATGAATATCCTTTATAAAAGCCAACCAATTTATGGTATTTTGCATCAGCACACTTTGGCTGACTAATACAACTATCTTCACTCTTTCTGAGAAAGGAAAAAATGTTTCCATAGTGTTTGCATAATATTTTTAAACAGAATCCAATAAACATAATGTCCACCCAAAATAACTATTATTTATATATGGAAATAGGTATGCCTGTTATTTTTCTACTGTGTGGTGAAATATACACATTGTCCCTAAAGCATAGTATTTATTTAGATAATATTTAATCAATTTATATATCCATCTAAATAACATAGATTGAGTTCTCTGCACATTTCTCACTATTGGAGATTGAGTAGCAATAAATGCATGAATGATAGGAAGTTAAGAACCCACTGGTGTGAAAAACATGATAAATAAAAAGTGAAGAATTAACTTTCTTCCAGATAGTTTTAAGATTTATGAAAGAATAAAGATAGAGATTGGAGAAGTATATGATGAAGCTCTTCCAAATACTTGTTGAACAGATAAAAGATATATGAGATAGATTAGACAGAAAGTCATAATCTATCTATTATTCCTATAGAATAAAAATAGTTAATAAATAAAAATAGGATAGGAATAAAAATAGTTAATAAATAAATAAAAATTCTTTGATACTCACCAATGGAAACCAGATTATTGATAGTCTCCAGCATCACCTCTCTAAACATGTTTCTCTGGAATGTGTCCATCATGCGCCACTCTTCCTGGGTGAAGTCTATAGCTACATCTTTGAAGGTCACTACTTCCTAAAACATCACAGACATTCAAATTCAGACAGGACTATGTCCAGCAAAGTCACAGTAAGGTGGTTTTTAAGGCCAGAACTGAGGAATGGAGGATCTATGTGGATCGAAAGCTCAAATGTTTGTGAATCCTGTTAGATCATTCTGCATGCTGACCTGGTATCTACATATAAGATATACTTGCAGAGACTTTAACAAACTGAATATACAAAATTTCATTATGTAACTTAATATAACATTATGTACCATATGCAAGTTTATGTAAGACAATATCAAATGAGTTGCAGTGTGATATAATTTGGCTATTACATGAAAATCTGGAATTTATGATTTCCAGATGGTGATTATAAAATTTGCACTTGAGAAATCTTAACAAAATCACTTTTCTCCTCCAATTTCATATAAATCTACAAACTCATCACAATAGAAGCAACATCTTTGATCTGACAATTTTTAATCATGACTAGGGTTTGTTTATTCCAACCCCTCCCAATGACCTCCATTTACCCATTCAATGAAATGGCTCAACAAATTGTTATGAGTTTGGAGAGATAAATGAGCTAATGTGCAAAGTGCTTCCTACTTAACACTGGTTAAGCAAAAGGGATAGGTCTATTATTCATTAAAATAGCAGAAAATCTTGCAGAATTGTATAGCATTTTGCAGAACTTCACAGGCTGCATACAAAAATTAGGACCATTATGTTCTTCCTCTTTCATCTTTATAAAACTCAGATGTTAATTAGAAGATATGTTAGGTAGGCCAAGAGCATAAGCAAGGACCCCTTGAAATGCTATACTGGATTACAATCTTAACATGACTCCTCCTGGTTCTAGGAGGCCATACTCAGTTTTACCATCAACCTCCAAATTGTAGTTATCATTGTCAATCTTGTATCTTTGCTTTGATTCTCAGGTAAAATATAAAGTTATATTCTTTATGTTTTCTGGTATCTCCAGTTCTTCAAAACATTTTATAGGACTTACAATTTTTTTTGTAAATTAAAAAATTTTCTCTATCAACAGCTAAAGTCAAGTGAAAAAAAAAACCTCCCTATTCATGTACTTCTGCTTGTCGAATTTTCATAATTGTTAATTACAAAGATGGGAATGGTTGATTAGGAATAAGTCCGTGATGAAAATTTCAAATACCTTTTCAAAATGCAAAAGTGCATTCTATCTATATGCACTTTAAAATGTTTACTATTGGAGAAAATAAACAAATTATTTTCATTGCATTCTCTGACATAAACCTTTCTTGTGCTCCCCTGAATACTACACAACCCTTACCTTTGTGCCTTTAACTCTGGATTGATTGATCTCACTTAATACATCTGTTTCCCCTTTGGACTATCAAGCTATGCTCTTACTCACCTCTATCACATGTTGTCACCACAATCTGAGCACATTATTACCACATACAAGGTTAATGATGGAATTATTTCCCCACCAAGGACAGGGGCTCCATCTCTTATCTGAATACAAAGCCTTAATGGAGGCTGGAACAAAGTAGCTTAAATATTGGAAAAGGCATTTTTCCTTAGTTAGTCCTTGAGGCACCATAATTATCTCAGGGTCCTTGGCACACTTATATGGGTCTCAGATCTTTGAATATCTACTGAGTGCACATGGAATATTCAGAGTAATAAGAGGAATCTGCCCATGGTCTGGGAATAGGGATGTAATTTCAGTAGAAATAGCAATTCTTCACTCACCAGGGGATGCATTGTCAATAGTCAGGCCATAAGATGTATTCCTCTGATTTTTCAATCTCAGACAGGCCAAGCAAAAAGCAGGAAATGCTGATGATGGAGAAAGAAGCCATGAGATTAGTCTTGTCCACAATTTCCAGAGCCAGCAGTCATGAATACCTAAACTTTCACCTGGCAGTATCCCAGCAACCAACCAATGAAAACATGTAGTGAGCTTCAGAAAAATAGTGGATGGACTCTCATCTCCCAGTGTCTTAATAAATAAGACAATGGCTACTTTTGCTAAATATAACATATTTATACAGATATATTACATATCTGAACATGAAAACTGTTGAAATTTATATAATAAACCCATACTTTTCCTGAGTTTTAAACTCTCTCCCTGATTCCAAAACAATGGTATCACTAACTCATGCCACGTGTGGATTTTGATCTCCACCAACAGACAAACACTATGAAATTTCTCAGACTTAAGTATTCATTGTTTACGAACTGGCTATTTCTCCAATATCCCTCCCAATCCTCTGGACACTTATTCACTCACTTCCTGCTCTACTCTCAGTCCCTGTCTCTTCTATACACTTTCCCTAAATCATTTTGGTTTCCTCACATGTGATTTCTAGAAATATCACTTCCTCAACCCTGACTTTTTAAATGTTTCTCCAATAGATTTTTATCCCATTCATGCAAATTAAAAATATAATTCATGATAAAGTTGATCAATTTAAGGACTTAGATCATATGAAGGGATCAATGTCACCCATCCTGCAAATCTAGCTCATAAACACCCTTCATGAGAAATTAGCAGGAATATATAATATAAAGAGGCTTAGAGAATATAGAGTGGATTTGTGCAGGAAATATCTCTTTCATCCATCTGGTATTTTAGGAAAATGGTTATGAAATTCTGCCCTATATTAATCTTTGTTAGCTGCAACATCACTGTATATAATATATATGAAAGTATATAAAAGACCCATTTGTTCCTGAATTTTAGAAAAAAGAAAATATGTATTAAATATGTCATTTAATATATGCAGTTATCTGGAGTTGAGTGGAGATGGCAGTCAGCTAGTAGATTTCAGGACTGGAATGTCATGGTAAATGCAAAGATACTTCTTCTAATGCTAGTAGAAACCCATTGAATAAAACAGGAAAGTTATATGATATTTATGTTTTTAAATTAGTCATTTACTGAAGAAAGGAATGTAGTAATTAAGAAGGAGTTTGGTGCATTTTAAGAATTAGATGATGGTTACTTGGCTTAGGGGCTTGGAAATGAAAATATGAGGGGGTAGATGGAAGTAAAAGAGATAAGACAGAAAAAACAAAGCCCAAGTATTTTTTTAAAAAAATTTGTCTAACATATGAATTTTAATGATGTCTTACACTTTGTCCTAAAGACTGAGCATGCAGTTATGAAAGAAATTACTTTTCTTTCCCTGAAGATATATAATGCTTAATGGAAATCATAACTGTATTAAAAATTAGTTAGTATATGAAACTAATAGACAAGATTTTACTAATGAATTAAAATTTTGATTTGGTTATGGACTATATAGGAAAGTCCAGTTTGAGGATGGATTATACAAAATTTATCAGCTGGTTAATAACTAAGGATTAGTCTAGATAATAATAGATGAACAGGGAATAAAATAAGAAGACTCCAAATAAAAGGGAAGGTATTTTTTTATTAGACTGATGATTAATTGCAAGCAGTCATTCAAGGAGAAAAGAAGAGTTTTTTACCTAAAATTGCTCCAAGTTTTATGCCCCTGGTTGTCATTTAATTCCACTCTTTATTATTTGTATTATTATAGAAGAATAATTTTTGCAAAAGTCTATCTGAGTATTTGATGAGGAACCTCTCAACTGTCCTGGTGGAGAATTTTCTGTTCCAATCTGTGCCTATGATGTGATATTTGGACTGTAGAGATGTGTCTATGAATAGAGATAACATATTATATCAAAGGATTGGAAGAGAATATAGAGGGCGAATAATAGGAATGGCTGGTAGCAAGTCCTGAGGATTTCCAATGTTTAATATGTGAGAAAGTCAATAAATGAGGGAATCTGAATTCCCACCCTGGAGAGCTCTGCCACATTCTCCAAGAGAGCAGCAACAGTCCCCTGAGTGCAGGGGCAGTGTCTGGAAAAAGAGGATGGCCCACTGATGGGTTCTTGTTATTGATAACTAGCCTTATGAGTCTTTGCTCTTGTAATTGAAACTTAGCCTATTGTTATGAGGTGCCTAAGGGTTGCCACCTGAGAGCCTCATTGTTGCTCAAATGTGGCCTCTCTCTAAGCCAAACTCAGCATATGAATGCATTACCTTCCCCCCAACGTGGGACATGACTCCCGGGGATGAGCCTCCCTGGCAACGAGAGATTAATACCAAGTGCCAACTGGCAACACAACTGGAAAAGACCTTGATTAAAAGGGGGAAAAGGTAAAGAGAAATGAGTTCATGTGGCTAAGAGACTTCAAAGAGAGTCGGGAGGTCATCCCAGAGGTAACGCTTACACACACCTCAGTAGGATCTCATAGAATACCAAAGTGGATATCACCCCACACAGAGGGGCTCCTAAGGGCTCTGGAGACACCCAGGTCCTATATAAGGGGGGATAGCTCCAGAGATTGATGCCTTATCAGTGGGCTCGGCTCTACCTTGGAATCTGTGCTCCTGAGAGTGACAGAGTTGGACTCAAATAAGTCCTCCCTGCACATGGTCCATCAGTGCCTTCTATTCAAACCTATATGTGATGCTAGAGTTTGTAGGTGTACCTCCAGAGACTGGAACCTCTGGCCTACCTATGTGCCAGCTGTGCCTGGAATCTTGGTGGAGCTGCAAATCCTACTCTACCACGCAATGGACTCACCCAAGTCACCTGGCGAGGAGACGATGCTGGACAACGGCCATCCCAGGGAATGGAGAGAGCCTGTAGCTGCAGGCAGGAGAATCCCATCCATTGTATCCATGGATATAAGCCCACTCTCATTTGGAGGTGGAGTGGACATCACCATTCCAGTCCCCTCTGGATTGGGGGAAGAGCTATGGACTAGAGTGGGCTTAATGGTATTCTGTTGTAGACATATTGTGTTTCAAGCAATGGAAGAAATTATAACAGTGAAGTGGAGCCAGTGGCCACTAGATGCTTTCAGGGCAGGGAGGGGAAGGGCAGTTGTAATACAGGGGCTTTTTCAGGACTTGGGGGTTGTCCTGAGTGATGTTGCAGCAACGGATATAGGCCATTTTACATCAGCATATACCATGCAGAACTGTGTGGGAGAGGGTGTGGTCTACGATGTGAACTGTGGTCTATGCTTAATGGCAAAGCCTCAGGATGTGTATATCCATTGCAGGTGATGTGCCACACTAATGAAAGATGTTTATGTGGGATATTATGGGAGGTGTGGGAGGTGGGGAACATGGGTATCCCTGTAATTTCTGTGTAATATTTAGGCAATCGAAGCACCTTCTAAAATATATATATATAAAAAGTAACTCTTATATAAGCAAATGCACATATATGCACATATATTTATATATCATTTTACAAATATTGGTTTGTATTGTAAAAAATTTTATTTGTACCCACAATTTAAAAAATCAATTTATGGGATAATGAAAATTAAGAAAATTAAAAAAAGTATGTGAGAAAGATTCTTCAAATGCCAAGAAAGGTTGACCATGGAAATCAAAGGAAAGCTAGGAGAAGGTTATGTCCTAGGAGACCAGGGAAGGATGGCTTTTGAGGAAATCACTGAATTTGTTTTTAGAATCACGTAGGATAAAGAAACATTTAGTGGGTGTAGAGATATTTAGAAAACTTGACTATCAATAGTAGTGACCTTAAGCGGAGAAGGTATTAATCTGCCTGGAAGATGTTGAGGAAGCACAGTATATTAGCATAGAGTCTCTGCTTTGAATCACATTGGCCAAAATGTACAAAAAAGGTGAAGCAAATGGGGGAAATGAATATAGAAGCTAATAAAAATTAAAGATATTTAAAGATATTAAATTGCTGTCCTAAGAAATGTGTTTGAAAATTGATAGAAATTATAAAATGGGAATTGATTGAGCCTGTATCAAATCTGATTTTGTGGAGTACTCACCAGAACTGAAACTGTAGAAGCCAGTGATGCCAACTAGATTCTTAGGCAGATTCCTTAGGAAAATAGTACTTACTCTTCTCCCAAAACTGAGCTGTCCAACATCTTCCTCTGTGGTCAAATGCCTTCTCTAACTTTTATTTCACTTATATAGGGGAAGACAGTTAGTAAACCTAATCAGTGCTGAAGTCCAGAGTAAACACCATGATTACATGTATACTTAGCCTAATCAGTACTTGTTAGCTTTGATTGGATTTACCAGACTCAATATTTTTTTGGTTACTAAAAGTCTATACCCAAACACATTTCATGATAATAGACATCTCATTATTTTTCTCTGTCATCCCCACTGCCTTCAGACCTCTATAAGCTTCTGATGAATAACTGGCTCAACCTTACAGAGGATCCATGTATATGAGTCAATTCTGTCTTTCTGATTTTAGGATCCTTTCTTCTTCTCTTGGTATTCAAAATTTTGTTTGAATAAAGGTACTCCAGACAAAAAGAACCATCATGAGATATATATACACACACAAACACACACATGAAGATATTTTTTATGTGGAATTGTCTCACAGGACCATGAGATGGCAAGTCTGACTTCTATAGGACAAGCCAAAAGGCAGAAACTCTGGTAAAGGTGATTCTGAAGTCTGGCAAGTCCACTTTCTCCAGGGAAAGCTAGCTGGTTGGAGGTGATACAGAAATTCTTCTTTATGACTACAGCAATTCTCAGTTTTGGCTTTTAAGATCTCTAAATGATTGAATGAGGAAATTTCCCTCATTACTGAAGGAAAGCAACTTTTTTGTTTGTAGATAAAATTAAACAATTATGGATTCAAATAAAATCCACCTATGAAATACCTTCCCAGTAAAAATAATGTCATTGCATACTTGACCAAAAAAGTGGACACCAAAATCTAGCTAAGTTGACACATGAAGTCAACTATCACAGACTCTGACGTGTCTCAGTGTGAGTTTCTTTGTATTTATCTTTTTAGAGTCTTTGAACATCCTAGATTTGTAGATTCATGTCTTGCATAAAATTTGGAAAATTTTCAGCTATTATCTCTCAGATATTCTTTCTGGGACTCCATAATGTGTATGTTGGTATGGGTGATTGTGTCCCACAGGCTGCTTAGACTCTTTTTTTTTTTTT
>JAQZBX010063235.1:0-16932 GCA_029593785.1 Cabassous unicinctus | reverse complement strand
AAACGAAGTCAGAATCATTAATGAACCTTATGTTTGAGTTAATATCCCCATAAAATTTTATTTAGCTGACATTAAAAGATAAAGAAACTAAGGATGTTGTATGTATGTCTGTTTATGGCCATAAGAATATTCTAAAATAAACCCCTCAGGGGCTGTAATTTTATATGAAAAAGTGTTTAAAATATTTTTATCAGAAACAGCAGAAGAGATATAGCAAATCAAATTTTATTGTTACAAACATTTCTAAAATGGTCATAAACAGTAACCAATTAAACTAGAATACATCCTAATTCTTATTTTTGCACTTTAATAAAATACATAGAATTATTTCCTCTATTATGTTGAAATTATTTTACATCAAATCTCTCCTAAGTTCACTTACCAACATTTACTCTTTGATCTTTCCAACACCCACAGTCATGGAGGTTGAATGAGCATAAACAGCTGAGTTAAAAGGAAGAGTTTAGTAAGGAAATGTAAAGTATATTCCTTAATATTTTACTAAATTCACATGAGATTGAAGAATATATGTACAAATAGGAAGAATCAACACTTACCACTGCCAATAGAATTGCTAAGTGTAGTAATTCATTCAGAATAAGACCTTCTGAATTTAGTTTAAAATATGTGTCATCTCTAATACCCTGCCACATAATTTGGTTTAATTTTATTAGAAAGATATAATTTCACTGGGAGTTGGAATGGGTGGAGAATTAGACATGAAAACTGTTATAAAACATTTGCAATATCTCAGATATAAAGTAAATAAAGTCAAGTATCGTTCCATGTAATAATAGTGGGAGTGTGAAAATTAAGAAAAAAAAGCTTGTGGGGAAAAACAATTATTCATTTTATTAGATTTGGAGAAAATGCCACAGGGGGAATAAGAAAGAAAAGTAAAGAATTTGATCAAAAGGGACACCAAAAATCTTAACATATATATATATATATATGTTATATATAGACCTTGATAGCTATAATAACCAGATTATGAGAGCTTTGAAACTCTGTCCATAAGATAATTAATGGTAAGCACACATATCTGCAGATTGCTGCTGTGTCTTGGCTGGTTGTGTGTCTGATTGCTGTAATAAACACAACTGGTAGCTTCTCCTTATGCTTCTGTGGGTCCAATGTGGTCCATCACTTCTTTGACATCCCAAACGTTAGCTATTTCTTGTTCAGAAAATATAATAAGTGAAATTTTGCCCATCCCCATTACTGTAGTTTTGGATTTGTACTGTTTTATTTGCATTGTCATTTCCTGTGTTTACATCTTTTCCACTGGCAAGATGATTCTATCAATCAAAGGCAAATCAAAACCCTACTCCAATTGCCTTCCATACTTTATGGTCATTGTATTATTTCTCTCCTCTGGCTTCACTGCTCATCTAAAGCCAACTTTGGGTTCCCCTTCTGTTTCTGATCCTGTAATTTCTGTGTTCTACACTATGGTATGCCCAACATTGAATCCCATGATATACACTCTAAGAAACAAAGCCATGAAGATGACTGTGCACATGATGATGGGGAAAAATTCATCAAGTAAATGTGTTCATTTTTATTTCAATAGGACATGTAATCTATCAATATTCATCATTTATTCATTTCTCTTATAATTTTTTTCAATAGGGTTTTTAAAAAAAAATAAAAAAATTTTAAAAGATACTTAGATTACATACATGTTACATAAAAAATATAGGGATTCCCATATGCCACACTTTCCACACCTTCCACACCTCCCACAACCTCCCACATAAACATCCTTCAATACTGTGCCACATCACCTGCAATGGATAAACATATCCTGGGCTTTGCCATTAAGCATGGACCATAGTTCACATTGTAGACCACACTCTCTCACCCACAGCTCTGCATGTTATATATGATGATATAAAATGGCCTATATCTGTCGTTGTATTATTACTCAGGATAATTACCAAGACCCAAAAAAGCCCCTGTATTACAACTGCTTTTCCCTCTCCCAGCTCCCAGAGCCTCCAGTGGCCACTGGCTCCACATCAATGTTATAATTTCTTCCATTGTTTAATCACAATATATCTATAATAGAACACCAGTAAGTCCACTCTAGTCCATAGCTATTCCCCCTATCCTGAGGAGTCTGGGATGGTGATGTCCACTCAACCTCCAATTGAGAATGGGCTTATATCCCATGGATAAGATGGATGGGACTATCCTGCCTGCAGGTGCAGACACTCTCCATTCCCTGGGATGGCCATTGTCCATCATCCTCTCCCTTCCAGGTGTCCTGGGTGAGTCCACTGAGCTGTAGAGTAAGAGTTGCAGTTCCACCAAGATCCAGGCCCAGCTAGCACATGTACAGTCCAAAGAATCCAGTCTCTGGATGTACACCTACAAACTCCATAACCAAGTATAGGTTTAAATAGAAGGGACAGATGAACCATGTGCAGGGAAGATATAGTTGAGTCCAACTCTGTCACTCTCAGGAGCGCAAACTCCAAAGTAGGGCCAACTGGCAAGGCAACAAACTCAGGAGCTATCTGCCCTGAGATATGACCTGGGTATCTCCAGAGCCCTCAGGAGCCCCTCTATTTAGGATGATATCCACTTTGGAAGTCTATGACGTCCTACTGAGATGTGCATAAGAGTTATCTCCTGGATGATCTCCCGACTCATTTTGAAGTCTCTTAGCATTATGAACTCATTCGTCTTTACATTTCCCACCTTTTATTCAAGGTATTTTTCCAGTCACATTGCCAGTTGGCAATTGGTAGCCAGCCCTCGGTGCCAGGGAGGCTGATTCTCAGGAGTCATGTCCCACACTGAGAGGAAGGTAATGCATTCATATGCTGATTTTGGCTTAGAGAAAAGTCATATTTGAGCAACAAGGAGGCTCTCAGGAGGCAACCATTAGGCACCCCATAACAACAGGCTAAATTTCAATTTGAAGAGCAAAGATTCATAAGGCTAGTCATCAATAACAAGGGTCCATCAGTGAATCATACTACTTTACCATACACTGCCCCTGCACCTGGGGGACTGTTGCTGCGCCCTTAGAGAATGTGACAAATCTCTCCAGGATGGGAATTCAGTATTTTCTCATTTATTGAGTGATTCTCCACCCATTGTGACAATGCCCCGTGAACATTTGAACAATTTTATATACCTTATATGTATGTTCAGGTGAACTTCCTCCTATACATTCTCCATCTGTGACACCCTCCACTAACGATCCTCTCTCACCCCAGTTGTAACCCTTCTGTGATCCAAAGCTTCTTTAAAGATGAAGCCAATACAACAGCCAAATACAATTAATAGGAAAATGAAATAATAATGATAAATTTAAATGTAAGAGATAAAACACATGAAAACTTAAAAAAAAAACACTAAAAATTTTAAATTAAAAGATTGGGGGGAATGGATGTGGCTCAAAATGTTGGGCGTCCATCTGCCATATTGAGGGACCTGGGTTCATTCCCCGGGATGTCCTAGTTAAAAAAAAAAAATTGGGATAATGGGATATTTTAAAAATGAAAAATAAAAAAAAAAATTTTTTTTTTACATTTTGCCTTTCATCACTGCAATATCTGGTGTCCATTCTGTACCGTGGCACCTTCTCCCTCTCATTCCCCAGTGTCTCACTATTTTTTATTTTGTTTTCAAAGAAGTTTTAGGTCACAGCAAATCACACACAGAGTACAAGATACTCTCATATACCCAGCCTCTTCCCCTTTTCCTCCCTTCCATATTAATACCTTTTTATATGTGGATGGTAGCATTGTTATAAAAGTTATACACATAGTGAAATATAGCTACTTAACATTGTCAATGGTTTACAGTATGGTTTACATTTTGGACCGTACACTTTTATAAATTTTGATGATTTTGTGTCCATAAATGTAAGGTAGTGAAGAACATTTCCATGACAACTAAATATCCCCTGTTTGATCTATTCTGTTCCTCCCTCCCGATCCCCCTGGGGCCCACGATGATCCCCTGGCTTGACTTGTTGGATGACAAGATTCATAGTTACAAGCAAAAGGAGGTCTTGACACACTGGCTTGTCCTCCCCTATTAGGAACCACCCTTGCTCTTGAGAGACCCCCACCTGTCTATTTCTGAATGAATCGGTCCTCCCAAAGATGGGAGTCCAACTCCTTCCTGCTCATTATGTGGGAATCCACCCACTGATGCAACACATTATGACAGAATGAACACTCACACACTCCCTAAAAGCCTGCTTCAGGTGTGACCCCCCAATCAACACCCTAAACCGGTGACCCTTCCTTGTCATACTGCCATAAGAGCATTCCCACCTCTGTACTTTCCACCTCATACCCACAAATCACAAGTGTTCACCTGGTCCCTCTCCCAACTCCCCCCAAAGTATCCTGTGTCTTCTAACCAACCCTTACCAGTCTACCCACCTGTCAACACTGCACCACCAAACCTGATAATATCACTACCCACCTTTCCTATCCCTTCAATACACAACTACACTCTATCAATTTACCATAGATTACATCTGTATGAGTGATGGCTCACACCTTCTCTTCTCTTTCTCTCTCTGGTTAGCATATCTTTCAGACAATAGCTCTCTGAGACTGCTCAGTTTCCTTAATTCGTATCAGTGAGGTCATGTACTGTTCATCTTTTAATGCCTGGCTTGCTTCACTCAATATAAGGTCTTCAAGATTCATCCAAGTTATTCTGTGTGTTAGCATTTTATTCCTTATTACAGCTGAGTAATATTTCATTGTATGTATGTACTGCATTTTATTTATCCATTTATCTGTTGATGGACACCTGGTTTGATTCCAACTTTTAGCAGTGGTGAACAATACCACTGTGAACATTGGTGTGTATATATCTGTTCATGTCTTTTCTTTCAATTCTTCTGGTTATTTACCCAGCTGTTGAATCACTGGATCATATGGAGATCTATAGATAGTTTTTTGAGGACCCACCAAATTGTCCTCCACAGCGGCTAGACCATTCCACATCCCACCAGCACTGGATGAACATTGATGTGTATATATCTGTTCATGTCTTTTCTTTCAATTCTTCTGGTTATTTACCCAGCTGTTGAATCACTGGATCATATGGAGATCTATAGATAGTTTTTTGAGGACCCACCAAATTGTCCTCCACAGCGGTTAGACCATTCCACATCCCACCAGCACTGGATGAGGGTTCCCTTTGCCCCACATCGCTCCAACACTTAAAGTCTGCTGGTTTTTTTAATAGCCGTCATTCTACTGGGTGTAAGATTTTATCTCATTGTAGTTTTGATTTGTATTTCCCTAATAGCTAGCAATGTCGAGCATTTTTTCATGTGCTTTTTAGCCATTTGTATTTCTTCCTCAGAGAAGTGTCTTTTCAGGTCGCTTGCCAATTTTTAAATGGGTTCTTTGTCTTTTTACTTTCTGTGTGTAGGATTTCTTTATATATGCAGGATATTAGGTTCCTATAGATATATGGTTGCCAAATATTTTCTCCCATTGGGTAGGCTGACTCTTGCTTTCTTGATAACATCCTCTGAAGTGCACATTTTTTTTAATTTTGAGGAGATCCAATTTTTCTATTTTTTCTTTTGCTGCTCATGCTTTGGCTGTGAAGTTCATGAAACCATTTCTTATTACAAGGTCCTGTAGATGCTTCCCTACATTATCTTCCAATGTTTTTATGGTCTTGGCTCTTGTATTTAGATCTCTGATCCATCTTGAGTTGATTTTTGTATAAGGTGTGAGATGGTGTTCCTCTCTCATTCTTTTGGATAGGGATATCCAGGTTTCCAAGAATCACTTGTTGAAGAGGCCACACTTTCCCAACTGGCTTGGTGACCTTTTCAAATATCAGATGACTGTATATGTGAGGATCTATAGCAGAACTCTCAATTCAGTTCCATTGGTCAGTATGTCTCTCCGTGTGCCAATACCATGCAGTTTTGACCACTGTAGCTTTGTAGTATGTTTTAAAGTCAGGTAGTGTGTTACCTCCAACTTCATTTTTTTTTTTTCAGTATGTCTTTGATGACTCAGGGCATCTTACCTTTCCAAATATATTTTATACTTAGTTTTTCCAATTCATTAAAAAATACAGTATTGATTTTTATTGGGATTCTATTAAATCTCTACATTAGTTTGTGTAGAATTAACCTCTTGATGATGTTTACTCTTCCCATCCATGAACAGGGAATATTCTTCCATTTATTTAAGTCTTCTTTGATATCCTTTAACAGTGTTGTGTAAGTTTTCTGTATATAAGTCTTTTATATCTTTAATAAAATTTATCCCTAAGCATTTGATTCTTTTATTTATTGTTGTAAATGGTATTTTTTTCTTGATTTCTGCCTCAGGTTGCTTGTTTTGGTGTACAGAAATGCTACTGATTTTTTAGCATTGATCTTATAGCCTGTGATGTTACTAAATTCCTGTATAAGTTCTAGAAGCTTTGTTGTAGATTTCTCAGGGCTTTCTATGTATAGGATTATGTTGTCTATGAATAGTGAAGTATTTACTTCTTCTCTTCCAATTAGGATGCCTTTTATATCTTATATTTGCCTCAGTGCTCAAACAAGTACTTCTAAGACAATGTTAAATAGGAGTGGTAATAGTGGGCATCCTTGTCTTATTCCCATTCTCAGAGGTAAGGCTTTTAAGATTTCACTATTGAAGAGATATTAGCTTTGGTTTTCTTCATTTATAGTCTTTATCATGGTCAGAAAGTTTCCTTCTATTTCTATGTTTTGCGGTATTTTTATCAGTAAAGAGTATATTTTGTCGAATGCTTTTTCTGCATCTTTAGAGATGATCATGTGTTTTTTTCTTTCAATCTGTTTATGTGGTGTTTTACAATGAATGATTTTCTTATGTTGAACCATCCTTGCATATCCGGGATGAAACCCACTTGGTCATGGTGCATAATTAGTTTGATATGTTGTTTATGTGATTAGCAAGTATGTTGTTGAGGATTTTAGCATCTAGGTTCATTAGAGAGATTGGTCTGTAATATTCCTTTCTTGAAGCATCTTTGTTTGGCTTTGGTATTAGGGTAATTTTGGCATCACATAATGTGTTAGGCAATGTTCTTTCTACTTCTATTTTTTGGAAGAGCTTAAGCAGAATTGGAGTTTGCTCTTTCCAGAATGTTTGGTAGAATTCACCTGTGAAGCCATCTGGCCCTAGTCTCTTATTAGTTGGGAGGTTTTTGATGACTGAATTTATCTCTTTTCTTGTAATTGGACTGTTGATATCATCAATTAATTCTTTCGCCAATGTAGGCTGCTTGTGAGTTTCTAGGAATTTGTCCATTTCCTCTAAATTATCATCAGTGGCATATAATTTTTCAAACTATCCTCTTATGATACTCTTTATTTCTGTGGGGTCAGTAGTGATATCTCCTTTCATATTTCTAATTTTTTTGTATTTGCATTGGCTCTCTCTTTTTCATTTTAGTCTAGCTAAGGATTTATCAATTTCACTGATCTTCTCAAAGAATCAGCTTTTTTTTTCCTAGTGCTTTCTTATTTTCTATTTCATTTAGTTTTGCTTTAATCTTTGTTATTTCCTTCTTCTACTTCCTTTGGAGTTAGTTTGTTGCTGTTTTTCCAATTCCTCCAGGCATGCAGTTAGGTCTTCAATTTTAGCTCTTTCTTCTTTTTTAATATATGTTTTTTTATGGCTATGAATTTTCCTCTCAGTAAAGCTTTGGCTGTATCCCATAGGTTTTGATATCTTGTGTTGTCATTTTCATTCATTTCAAGGTAGTAACTGATTTCTTTTGAGATTTACTCCTTGACCCACTCTTTGTCTAAGTGTGTTGTTTAACTTCCATATCTTTGTGCCTAATCTGGTTCTATGTCTCTCAGTGATTTTCAATCATTTCACTGTGGTCAGAGAAATGACTTTGTATAATTTCAATCTTTCTGAATTCATTGATTGTTGTTCTGTGGCTTAGCATGTGGTCTATTTTGGATTATGATCCATGTGCACTTGAGAAGAATGTATATCCTACTGTATTTGGGTGTAGCATTCTGTATATGTCTATTAGGTCCAGATCTTCTAATTTTTATTCACAGTCTTTGTTTCTTTATTGATTCTCTGTCTAGATGTTTTGTCTAATGGTGATAATGGTGTATTAAAGTCCCCCACTATAATTGTGAATTATTTATGTCTCCACTTAGTCTTCCCAGTGTTTTCCTCATGTATTTTCAGGCACCCTGATTAGGTGAATAAATGTTTATGATTGTTCTTTCTTCTTGAAAGATTACCCTTTTACTAATAATTAGTGCCCATCTTTGTCTCTTACAATAGTTTTGCATTTAAAGACTATTTAGTCCAATATTATTATAGCTACTCCCACCTTTTTTTTGTTTATTGTTTGCTTGTAAAATTGTTTTCCAGCCATTCACTTTCAGCCTCCTTGAATCCCTGGGTCTAAGGTGGGTTTCCTGTAGACAACATATAGATGGGTCTTATTTCCTTATCCATTCTGACAATCTGTGTCTCTTTACTGGTGAGTTTATTCCATTAACATTTAGTGTTATTACTCCCAAGGAATTTCTTACATCAGCCATATTTTGATTATCTTCTCTCTCTGCTCTAGAGTATTATTTAGCTGCTAGTTTTGGGTGTGTTAAGTTTTCCCTTTGACACTTTGTTCTTTTTGTTCTATTTCCTTGCTGTTTTCTACATTCCCTTCAAGGAAAAAGATTACAGCCAGAGAAATTGAAAGAGGTAAGAAAGGAAAAAAGATAATAGTAATAATAATAAAAGTTAGAAGAAGGGCCATATAAGACTTAGTAAAATGAATATTTAACTCATGTAAGCAGTGTAGAGTAATAGGGAAAAAAAGTGTTGTACCTAAAATGGAATGGGAAACCAAATAGAAAAAAATATATAGAATGATTTAAAAGGCCAGAATGATGAAGAGAGAGAGAAATAGTAAAGAAAGGACTGAAAGGAAAAAGTTAACAACAAAAAGAAAAAAAGAATAGAGAAGATAGAAATCAAACCCAGTAAACTTGAGGACTAACAAAAAAGGTGGAATGTAAGAACCACAACAGAAAGCAGAAGATTGAAAGATGAAGGAAGAAAATAGATAACATTGGTAGACAAAATCAGTGTACACAGAAAATGGGAAATCAAGGAATAAGAAGCACAGCAAAGAAGCAACAAGCAAGCAGCACTTAGTTAAAAAAGAGGGGGGCAGGGAGGAAAGAGGAAAGAAAAGCAAGAAACAAACAAAGAAAAAAACCAAACCAAACAAACACACAAGCAAGCAGTCAAACAAAGCGAAGGAAAAAATGTGTTCCTTCTTGGGCCCTTGTGGAGCCTCTCAGTCTGCCTTTGTTCATGAACCAATTACCCTGCAGGCTTCTCTCTGCAGGTTTTGAGATGGATTTTAGCGAGTAAACTAAGTTAATTTTTTTTAAGTAACTTTTTTTTTTGGGGGGGGAATGACGGACCCAAAAGAAGTTAGTACAAAATAATATCTATGTTTTCCCTGTCCTATAGGTATCAGCTGGATGTTAGCTATCCCAGGGAATCACTACTCTTCGAGGAGCTCGGAATCAAACTAAGGACCGCATATATTCAAGACAGAAATTCCTCCACTGAGCTAACTTACTAATTGGGTCAGTTAGCTCTTCGGAAAGCTATTTAGTCACTTTCCCTTGGGAAGGTTTTACTCTCCTGTGGCAGCAGAATTCTGTAGGCTGTATGAACAGATACACCCTCCCCTTGGTTGAGTTCACTTTTGAAATTCAAGTGGGACCCTGATGACTAAATTCACCTCACTGAAATGGTTTACAAACCTCTTCTAGACCACCCCCTCATTCCAGGGGACCATAAATAGGCTTGTGAAAACTTATTAAGCACTACTCACTGCCTGACTCCCTTAGGAGAGTTGAAATTCTGATAGTCCTCAGTACAGAACTGTTAAATTGTCTGAGTCTGCCCTCTCAAGCCAAGCTTCTGTATCCCAGGGTGGTTAGCTAAATCAGGCTTCCTCAGCAGATTTGCCTCTCCCTTCAGCCTGGCGCCACTTCATGCCAGCTGGTGTGCTCCCCAAAGCTCTAAGGGGGTCCAGACAACCAAGTTCACCACACAGAAATGATTTACAAGCCTCTTCTAGACCACCCCCTCCTCCCAGGGGACCCTAAATAGGCTTGTGGAAACTTATTAAGTCTTCCCACTGCCTGACTCCCTTAGAGGATTTGAAATTCTGATAGCCCTCAGCATGGAACTATTATATTGGCTGAGTACACTTTCTCTCAAGCCAAGCCTCTGTATCCCAGGGCAATTAGATAAATCAGGCTTCCTCAGCAGATTCACCTCTCCCCTCAGCCTGGTGCCACTTCAAGCCGGCTGGTGTGCTCCCCAAAGCTCTAAGGGGGTCCAGGCAACCAAACCCACAGAAAGGAAACCCCTCCCCACCCTTTGCCAGAACCCTCCAATGTTTCCTCTTGCTGGGATGCCAGCAGGAGTCGGAGCTTATCCTAGCCCATTGCCCTGAGCCCTTTGCCCTGAGGGTGGAGCTTAGCCATCAGTATCCACAATTTCCAGCTTAGGACTAAAAACTCACGGTTTTATCTTGAGCAGTCTATGTCCCTCTCCAGGTCCCTCCAGATCGATGTGCCAAAGGCTCTTTCTCCATGGGCTTCCAGAACAGCTCACTTGGGCAGCATCCTGTCCCTAATCAGCTGTCTTTTGCAAGAGTAATGGTGAGTGCCCACTTAAACTGATGCCATCTTGCCCTCTCCTCTCTTATAATTTTTATAAGTAAATATTTCAAAAGAAAAAATATACAGCTCTTTTAATAGGAATTTTAATTGGTCAACAATGCCCAACTTTTCTATTATTATGTAACCCTGTGGAATCCCCAAAATCATAGATCCATTGACCAAGCCAGTATTAAAATGTATTCATAAGTGGAATGCTAGTTATTTGTAATATGATGTAAGGAAACATGTTTGCTTAGAAATCACTGCCACTCATAGCCATTCTTTACCAAACACACAAAACCATCAACAACAACAAACTACCTTCAAAATCTGCCTCATGATCACACTGAAAAATTCAAATAAACAAAATCTCATTGAATCTTCTGACCTATTAATATTAATCATTACCTGCATTAGGTTGCTTATTTAAACACACTATGGGGAATATTTTGTGTAAAAATTGAATATGGTGATCTCACTAACCCAATTGAAGTTATGGGAAGCCATCTTTCATTCCAAATACTCATTTATGGTTTTCAGTCAAATGACAAATGGAAAATGTGTGTTATTTTTTTTTCCAGAAAAAGATATTAAATCCCAAGGGATTAGAGAAATTCTGATCCAGGTATGACTTTGAAATGAATGTTAATTTGTGTGATGCTTCATTTTTGACACAAGTCTATACTCCTTTAAAAAAATTTTTTTATTTTTAAAGTAGCTTTAGATTACTGAAATGTTACATAAAAAATGAAGGGGATTGATTTGGGCCCAAGCATGGGATGAGGGAGGACAGAAAGGTACGAGTCTGTGCAGAAACTATTAGATTGTAAGAAAAGAAAATAGTAGACTTTTTTCAAATACCTGTATTATAGGTACTTCATCAGTTTGTAAGACATAAGTATGAAGTAACAAGCAGTTCTATTCTTGAAAGATATCTAAATCATGTACAATTACTTAAGCCAGTGTGTCAGGACCCTGTCATGAGACTGGAGGAAGGAAAAACTCCAGTCACAATATTTTCTCCTGCAACAAATGAGATGTGGTGTTCAGGGAAAAGTGAAGATTACCAGATGGGTGATGCCAGTCAAAAGACAATATGGCACAGCACAGAATATAAGTATTTTGGCCAGGCCTCTAGATATAACATATCAATATATGTGAAAAAGACGTCTCAAATTTATGTGGAAAGAAAAGTACAGTATGGTGAAAACACAGATAAAAATAATGTGAGATGACAGGCAACATCAATCTTACTTGATAACATATTTCTGAATGACCAGAAAAAAGAGAAGGCATATAAGGGATAATTCTTCTTTGGCCATTTATTAGTAGTCTCAAATCAGTATGGCCTTTATAATTTCTACAGTGAAGAACTTATAATATTCTTTTACATAAAATATGTGATAACATTTTCCCCAATAATTGCTTCCCCCCCTTTGATATGATGGTATTTAAGGAAACCATTTAAGGAATGATTTCTATGTACAAATCTACAAAATAGTGAACTTTCAGGTTTTCTGTCTATTATAAAAGACATAACTATTCTTTGTAAAGCACTCTGGTTTTTATTGCACACCTCTCTTATGGTATTTATTCAACCATTCATTATTTATTGAACACTACTCTATGTCAGACAGTTAGTTATTCCACTGTGGAAAATTTGCTTTTCTTGTTTGTTAGTTTTATTAGACTAAAGGTGGGGATTGTATCTTCTCTGTGTCTTTGGTACTCTAGCAAGTGTGTGGCATGGAATAGACACTCAATAAATGACAAGTTGAATGAACCCAATGGGATATTAATATTTAGCCCAAATTAAAGGGGTTGCTGAACAGTGGTTACTGTCTAATTTAAATGATTCCAAGACTAAGTTATTTTTTAAACATCTTGTATTTTTAGACAATTTCAGTAGTAGCATTTATGAAACAGTTTACCAGCAGTAAAGACTGATGCATAGCCAGGGATGAAATAGTTCATCTCTAGATGATGACACTGGAGTTTGGTTCAACTATTCTCTGTCTTATTAAACCCTTATTCTCTTATTTATATTTTAAGGTATTTCCTGCACCCTTGAACACCTTTAAGAACTTACACTGTACTTTCATTAAGGAAAGTTGGGGCTTCTTAAAGTTATCTTCTCCTTGCCCAGGGAGAGTAGAAAATTGCAGCTTCCTATTATCAGCCAATTATTTTCCATGCAGCTAAGCTATAATCAGCATATTAATTCTACTTTCTAAACTCACACAATAAACTACCTGGTGATATAGTCCATTAACTCCATTATGCCACATTCCTTAACTTAAGCAAAATGGTAGAGTTGATAAAATTTATCTTTTGGGAAATTCTTTATTTTTTCCATTAGCAAAGCTTCTTTTGTACTCCTTAAAAGTTAGAAAAAATTATCGGGACTTGTATTACTGTTTAAACAGTGTGATAAATTTGTGCTTTGGGAAAACTAGATGGTGAACAAAACAGCTTAATGACCAACCCCAAATAATTTCTGACTCCAGGGTATATAGGTCCAGAAAACTGAGCCCTGCAAGATCATGTAAGCCAAGGGTCTCTTCTCCAAATTATCTGTCCAATTGGATGTTGCCTTTTATCTCTATGTTGCTGAAAGTCTATGAGGCTTAGACAACAGTACTTAAGTATTGACTCCTCAGTGTGTGAATGATATTGGCAGACATACTGGTCCAAACCCAGGAGAAACCCAGTATAAACTCTGTCCTTCTCACCTAGGGAGCCTTGCTTAAAGAGGCCAAGCTGGTCTAGACACAGAGTAGACTTGTGGAATCTGACAGCAGTGAAAGAGGGTAGGGGTCTTCTATTCCCCAGATTTCCATTCTACATTTCACTTTTTTTATGTTGTTGTGGTGTCAGGGAACAAAACTTGAGAAAACTGCCGAATGACTTTGATTTCAAGTGTCCATGTTGAATAGAAAGATGAGTATGATACCTAGAAAAGTAGGAGAAAAATATCAAACAGCTTGTGTAGTGACATCTCATGTTTGAAAATGAAGTTGTGATTAATATAAGTATATGATTAGAAAAGTCTAGAAGAAGGATAAACCTCAGAATGTGATTGTCTCTGGATAGTGCTATTATCAGTGACATTTCTTAATTATTTACGCTTCTGTATATTTTACTTTTTTCTTAATATTAAACATGTCTTACTTTTATAATAAGAAAAAATAAACTGCTATTCATTTTGGAGGAAAATATATGGGGGATTCCCATATGCCCCCAAAACCACCCCCTCCCACAATTTCCCACATTAACAACATCTTTCATCACTGTGGTACATTTGTTACAACTGATGAGAACATATTGAAACATTGCTACTAACTGTGGACTAAAATTAACATTATAGTTTACACACTGCCCTGCACAATTTTAAAGGTTATGACAAATTTTACATGTGGATGATACATTTGCTAAAATTGATGTAAAAATATCGAAGCATTGCTACTAACCATGGTCAATGGTTTACATTATGGTTTACAGTTTGCACCATACACGTTTACAGGTTTTGACAAAATTTAAAATGGCATGTATCCATTATTGCAAGATCATGCAGAACAATTCTAATTCCCTAAAATGCCCTATTTTCCATCTATTGTATTCTTCCCTCCTCCCCTCAGAAACTAATGTAACCACTAATTTTCAATTTTTGAAGAATAAAACTCACTTGCAATAATATTTAGGGTTTGACATATTGGTCTGTTTTCTTTTATTAGACACTGCTTATATTCTCTACAGCTTCTTGTCCTTCTAATTGAGAACATAACAGGACTCCCAGGACTGGAGTTTCATATTTTCTTGTTCATTGTGGGGGACTCGACCCACTGAGAAATCACACTATGACAAGATGAACACTTACATATTCCAAAAAGACATGCCTCAGGAGCACCCTATCGCGTATATCTCCTGACTCTTGATGCCCTACACCAGTAACCCTCCTCTGCAATATTTCCAAAAGAAAAATCCCACCATTGTAATTTTAACCACAGAACTGCAAGTCTCCTGAGTTAACCTGCTTCTTATTCAAACCATCCCCCCAGTTCCATGGTAGTTCAAACTTGTTTGCAAATACATGGATACATAAGTAAAAATTAAATACTTATTTTAATTTTTAAAATATAATTGCTAATAGTTATTATATTTATTTTCATTATGGCTATTTTTGAAAATCCTCCTTAGTCTTATAAACATTCTTTTAATGGCTGATAGATATATCACAGCTTCCACAATCTTTCTTCCACTAGTATATATGCATTTTGTTCTTGTATTAGATAAAATATTATGTTGAAATAAACATGGAATTGTGTGTAAATATGTATTATTCTGAAGATGGTTACTGAAAATTCCAAAATGTTTACGAAATATTATGAAATATACAGGTCTGGATATGCCATGTCATGTTTATACAGTATTTTTCTTGGAACACATAGTTATTTCTCTAGAACAATTCACTCTTTTTAGTATATATTGCCTCTGCAAAAATATTTCTTAAAATATAATGAGGGGAATGGTGGGAATATGGCTGTTGGGTTTGGCAGATAAGGCTCAGCTCTCACTAAAACAATGGAGAAAGACCAAAAGGTTGCCTTGGGGAACTCCTTTGGGGTACAGCAGACCAGGATACTACTTCACAACTTCCAGCAGAGTGAAGGACAGAGAGACAGAAGCCAAATCAACAAGCTGTGAGTTATTAAACTTCCCGGCTGCCAGTAAGGGCTCCCCTGAGATATGAAGTGAGGGTAAAACTAGCGAATTGTATCTAACTGAGATGAGAGCAAAATTTCCTTCTTGCCAATTGCTTTGGATATATATAGAACATGAAGGTGCTCTGAGTCATCTAAGAGGGTACTGGAAAGATAAAGAAGCCAAAGAAAAACTGTGAGTTTCTTACCCTTGTGGCTGGAAAGGGCACATATACCCAACCCTCAGGGCAAATAGCCTAGGTAGAGCCGCTGGCTCCTTACTCTGAGTGGAATGTGAGGGCAGATTCCCTGGGAAGAAGAGTGGTCTGGGAGGGTAGAAAGTGGTTCCTTTGCAGTGAGTTTGGACAGCTGAACCCCCTTTGAATATCAGAAGGGACCTTGACTTGACAGGGAGATGGGAGGGGGATCTCCTCAGGCAGGCTGTCATGCCCAGCCACCCAGGTAAAGAGAGGAATTAAATTAGAGTGAAGGTAGGGACAGACAGGTGCCTAATCAACAGGATTCTGGCAAACTGCAAGGAATTGAACCTGCCCAAGGGAAAGTGGGTGGATAGCCTTCTGTAAGGCTAACTAATCTAAGGAGACATTTTAGCTCAGTGGAAGAATCCCTGCCTTGCATATACAAGGCCCTTCATTGAATTTCCTGGCTCTTCTTAGAGAAGTGATCCAGTGAGTTATTGGGCATCCAGCTGAAACTTTATGACAGGGAATATATAGACATTTGTTTTGTATTAGCTTTTCTTGAATCTCTTATTTTTTAAAAAAGGTTCTCTTTTAAAAATTTTCCTTATTTTACTCACTAAAACCCAGTTCAAAACCTGCAGAGGGCTGGCTACAGTGTGATTAATTGATCAACAACAGCAGCCTGAGAAGATCCTTAGGGGTATAAGAGGGAAGGCTCTTGTTCTGTGTTTATTTTTGTTTTTCTGTTGTTTTTTTTTTTCCTTTCTCTTTTTTCAAAATTAGTTGCTGCTCTCATTTCTTCTTTGTTGTGTTTCCCCTTCCTTTGTTAACCTGTTTTGTTTTTGCTTTTTTTGATTTACCAATTCATTCTGCCTATGTTATTTATTTTCTCTCCTTCATCTTTCGATCTTCTGTTTTCTATTGTTCTTTCATTCAACCTCTTTTTGTATGGTTTTCAATTTTTCCTGTTTTTATTTTTCTCTCTTTTTCTGTTTTCTTTCTTTTTCACATTTTCTTTCTCTCTTTTCTTTTTACTCTTCCTCTATTCTCATCACTCCAGCCTTGTAATTCATCCTACATATTTTTCTCTATTATGTTTCTCATTTCAATGTTTCTATTCTACTTTTTCATTCTTATTCCTATGTACTTCTTATTCATGTCAATTATTCATTTTCCTAGGTCTTGTATGGTTCCTCTTCTACCTTTTACTATTATTATTATTACCAATATTTTTCTCTTCTTATCTCTTTCCTTTTCTCTGGTCCTATTTTTTTCCCAAAGGAACATAGACAACAGCAAGGAAATAGAATAAGAGGAACAA
>JAQZBX010063234.1:0-16731 GCA_029593785.1 Cabassous unicinctus | reverse complement strand
AAAAAAAAAAAGATTTTTTCCCCATTTTTTTGAATGTCCCAATCCACTAATTATATTATATTTTTAGTTTAGCTTCTTTTTTTTTCTCTCTTCTGAGCTTCCTTGTACTTATCTCTTGCATTTAAGCTTATCATTATTATATCTTTTTCATATTAATTGTATTTCGTTACTATATGGGCTTCATGTTCAGGGAAGGTTTGGATCACAGAAGGGTTACAGTGGGGGCTGTAAAAGTTCATTGGTGGGGGGTGTCTGGGATGTGGGATTCAGGGGAGTAAGTTCATCTGAATATACATGAAAGACATATAAAATTGTTCAAATTATCTAGGGATGGGGCATGGTCACAGAGGGCAATCACTCAATAAATGAGGGAATCTGAATTACCAGCCTGGAGAACTCTGTGACATTCTCCAAGGGAGCAGCAGCAGTCCTCTGAGTGCAGAGGAAGTATCTGGCAAAAGAGGATGGCCCACTGATGGGTTCCGTTTATTGAGGACTAGCCTTATGAGTCTTTGCTCATGTAATTGAAACTTGGCCTACTCTTATGGGGTGCCTAAGGGTTGCCATCTGAGAGCCTCCTTGTTGCTCAAATGTGGCCTCTCTCTAAGCCAAACTCAGCATTTGAATGCATTACATTCCCCTCAACGTGGGACATGACTCCTGGGGATGAGCCTCCCTAGCAGTGAGGGATTAATAACAAGTGCCAACAGGCAACATGATTGGAAAAAAAACTTGAATAAGAGGGGAAAGAGTAAAGAGAAATGAGTTTATGTGACTAAGAGACTTCAAAGAGAGTCGG
This sequence comes from Cabassous unicinctus, assembly GCA_029593785.1. Taxonomy (NCBI): domain Eukaryota; kingdom Metazoa; phylum Chordata; class Mammalia; order Cingulata; family Chlamyphoridae; genus Cabassous; species Cabassous unicinctus. The sequence continues at coordinate 15,932 of JAQZBX010063234.1, read as the reverse complement.
GAGGGCATCCCAGAGGTAATGCTTACACACACCTCAGTAGGATCTCATAGAACACCAAAGTGGATATCACCCCATACAGAGGGGCTACTGAGGGCTCTGGAGACACCCAGGTCCTATATATGTAGGGATAGCCCCACAGATTGATGCCTTATTAGTGGGCTCCTCTTTGGAATCTGTGCTCCTGAGATTGACAGAGTCAGACTCAAATAAGTCCTCCCTGCACATGGTCCATCAGTCCCTTTTATTCAAACCTATATGTGATGCTTGAGTTTTTAGGTGTAACTCCAGAGACTGGAGCCTCTGGCCTACCTGTGTGACACCTGTCCCTGCAATCTCGGTTCAGCTCCAACCCCTACCTTATAGCTCAATGGACTCATCCAAGTCACCTCGTGAGGTGACGACTATGGGCAACGGCCATCCCAGGGAATGGAGAGGGCCTGCAGCTGCAGGCAGGATAATCCCATCCACCGTATCCATGGAATATAAACCTTCTCTCACTTGGAGGTTTTGTGGACATCACCATCCCCAAACCCCCAGAATTGGGGGAAGAGCTATGGACTAGAATGGACTTGGTGGTGTTCTGTTGTATATTTTGATTCAAGCAATGGAAGAAATTGTAACAGTGACATGGAGACAGTGGCCACTGGACATTTTCTGGGCAGGGAGGGAAGTGACAGTTGAAATACAGGGGCTTTTTTGGGACTTGGGGGTTGTCATGAGTGGCATTTTGGCAACAGATGTAGGCCATTTTACATGAGCATATACCACGCAGAACTGTGTGGGAGAGAGGGTGGTCTATGATGTGAAATGTGGTCTATGCTTGGTAGCAGAGCCCCAGGATGTGTATATCCATTGTGGGTGATGTCCCACACTGATGTAGGATGTTGGTGTGGGATGTTGTGGGAGGTGTGGGAGGTGGGGAACATGGGAATCCTTGTAATTTCTGACTAATAATTAGGTAGTCTAAGCACCTTTAAAAAATAAAAAAAAATGTAAAAATAAAAACCCATGGAGGAAATATAAAAATGAAGGGAAATTACCAAATATGAAATTTTGTTATGGATATAAAAAATAAATATGACAAAATAGATCATATTACTAAGATGGAGATTTGAAGAGAGAAATGGTAGGGCAGAGACCACATAGTACTCACCAGGACAGATTAATTCTCAGAAGATCCTATCTCTCATAATAAAAATGGGAAAACATTGTTTTAAACTATTTTCTTTTTTGTAGGAAGAAAATATAATTGAAGGGCTTACTAAAATGTACTTCATAATTTTAATTCCTTTTCAGAATTGAAAGTTACCTTTGAGAGGAATTAAAGTTTTCTTTTCATAAAGGAAATAAATAAATAAATAAGTGATACTTTTAAAAATTTTCAATTTCAGAATGTCCTTCCTTGTCTAATGTGAGAGATATCTTTTGACATTTCCTGCTGTGACCTTACCAAATCTCTGATTAGTTACTGTAAGTGTTTTTGCATATTACTTGAGATTTTCTCTGCACATAACTATTTCATCTGTGAATACATTTCTTACTGCCTTTCTAAACTATTCTTTTCATTTATTTCTTGCCTAAATACACCAGTTAGGAACTCCTACTGGTGAAAAAAAGACGGTTAGGAGCATCATCTTCTCCCTGTTCATTATCCTGGGAAAAAAGGTTTCAGATTTTCATGAATATACATGATGTTAGTAATTGTATTTTGAAGATAATCTAAGAAAGTTGTCTGCTAGTCTTATGGTGCTAAGAGGCTTTTTTCTTTTTTAAAATAATAATTAGAAGTTGAATTTTGTCAAAGTATTTTTGTATCAATTGAGGTGACCTTATGATTTTACTTCTTTAGACTTTTGATATGATGATGTGTATTTATTGTTTCTGAATTTTGATCCAGCCTTGTATAATAACCAAGATAAACCTCAATTGGTCATGGTATATAATTTTGCCTCGCTAGTATCTTGTTGAAAAGTTTTGCACCTGTATTTATTAAGTATATGTATCTGTCCTTGTTCTGTAATCACTTGGCCTGATTTTGGTATCAAGGTAATAATGGCCTCATGAACTCATTTGGGAATTCTTTCTTCCTAGTCTGTGTCTGCAAGATGTATATCTGAAATTATATTTAAATCTTGTGTTTGGTAATGTCATGAATAAAACAGTGTAGTCCTGGATTTTAATTGTGCAGAGAACTTTTACTATGAATTGAATTTTTTTCACAATGAATGGCTGTTTCATAATCTATTTCTTTTTGAGTGATCTTTAGAATATTATGTTCCCAGAAATTTGTTCATTTATTCTAATTTGTCACATTTACATGAATAAAGTTATCCATAATAGATTCTTATTATTATTTTCATGTCTGCAGTTGTGAATAACAACTTCTCTTTCATTCTTAATATTTGAAATTTGTGTCTACTTTCTTTCTGTTCTTGGTCATTTGGGGGTAGTTTATCAATTTTATAACCATTTCTGAAAACATTCACAAGCTTCTGCCTTTGATTTAATTGATTTGTCTTAATTGTTTGACTTCTAAAATCCAGTAATTTCTGCTATTGTGTATATTATTTCATTGTCCTTGATTTAGATGTCATTTGCTCCTCTTAATTCACAGTGTTTAAGAGGAAACATATAATTCTTGTCAGATTATTTTTCCTTTTCTATCATATGTATTTGATTGTATGACTTACTTTAAGCCCAGTTTTAATTGCATCCTACACATTTTGAAGTGCAGTAGTGCTGTTTTAGTTTAATTTAATTTAATTAGAAATATTTTTAATTTCCATTGGAAAATCATCTTAAATACTTGATGTTTTATTTCCAAAATTTGCAGATTTTCTTGAAATTTTTCAGTTACTGGTATTTGTTCAATACCATTATGAGACCACAGAGGCAAGAAGAGAACTAGATTTCATAAGGCCTTCTCAAATGCCTTCATCCTTTTGCCAGGATGCATAAAGACATTGGGCTTCTCAGGTCATGGGAGTTAGAATAATTCTGAGTAGACAGGAAGTAACTGTATGCAAAACACATGTGGAAAATTAAATAGGATCCCTTGTATATGCTTTAAATATTTGAGTTTGAAGAAATAAAGGGTGAAAAGATTTATAAATACAATTATTGATGAGCAGTTTTGAGGATGACTGTATGATTCTGTAATAGTTTCTATAGGATTCTTCTAAAAAGAAAGTAAAATTTGTGGGATAAGGATTATAGAAAATCAGTACAAATTGAAGCATGCTCTGTGAAGAATGTTTAATAAAGGTATTGTCTAGAATAGTCAGAAATTTTTCTCAAGAAGCATTGAAGACCTATATCTCATTGGAATGTAAATTTCCTGTCTACCCTGTGTAGTATACAAATGTATACTTTTCTTCAGCAGGGAGGATATAAATGACTGCAACAGTAAACAGTGCATTAAGCAAGAGTGCTCCTGAGGTCTCTAGAGACATCTGTACACTATAGACAGGGTAGACAACCCAGGAAATCAGCACCCTGTCAATGGGCCTTGCCTTGGACTATATGATACCATATCTCCCCTATGTATTAGAGTTAGACTCATTTATAATTTTCCTACACATGTTTCTTATAAGAACCTATAATAACCAGTATACTTGTTAAATATATGTCCCAGAGGCTTAAATCTTCTGGCTGTTCATATGCCGGTTGAGCCCAGAATTTCAGCAGAGTTGCAAACTACTCTCCAGTTCATTGTACTCACCCAGGACAAATAACAAATGATGAAGACAGACAATGCATATCCAAAAAACAGAGAGTTTCTACAATTGAATGCAGGAGAATTCCATCCATCTGCACCATGTTATCTAAGTCCTCAATCAGAAGCAGAATGGGCATCACCATCCCAAAATCATCAAAATTGAGGAATGAAGAAACATAAGGGGAGAATGCAAATATAGACCAAAGCAGAATTATTATTATTCTAATGATGGAAGATTTGTAACATTGATACAAAGACAGTGATGACCAGAGTTTCTGAGGGGAGGGTGAGAGAAAATAGGTGTAACATGCAGCATTTTGGGGACATTGGAATTGTTCTGCATGATATTTCAATGATGGACACAGGCCTTTATACATTTTGTCAAAATCTATAAAAGTGCGTGCTACAAAGTGTTAACCGTAATGTAAACTATAGACCATGGTTAGATGCAATGCTTCAATATGTGTTCATCAATTGTAATAAATTTACCACATTAATGAATGTTGTTGTTAATGGTTTAAAGTGTGGGAGGGAAGATATGGGAATCCTTTATTTCTTTGATATAACAATTAAGTAATCTAAAGCTTCTTTAAAAATAAAGGAAAAAAAAAACATAGCCCAAATCTGCTACAGTCAACAATATATAGGCAGGGAAAAACTCAAAATATATTTGGAACAATTGTGACAGACAGCTCTTACTATAGAAGTGGCATTTACAAACAAAGAAAAAGTCTGCATACACTATTACAGGGAAATGGCAAGCTAATGTAAAAGTAAATTTTATGAAAAAAGTCAGACAATTGAAAAACCCTCCATTTCATTAGCTATCAGAGAAATGCAGTTTAAAATGTGAAATATTTTGAACTGAGAAATTAAAAAGATGCATGATAGCTACATTTTCTGATGCCAATGAGTGTGTGTTAGTGTAAAGTATTCTGGAAATACATTTGATGATAAGTAATAAAGACTATGTAATTACTCATGTTCTTTGGTCCAGTACTCAATACTCTTAGTAATCTAGTCTAAATTCAAAACATGGTAAAACATATGCATACACCTACAATGCATTTTTAAAATTATTGAAAATGAGCAGACCACCCAGAGGAGTACTCAAAGGACAAAAGTAAAAGAATTATGATGTGTAGCTTTGAAACAGCAGAAGGACATCAAAGTATTTGTGAAAAGAATAAATGCTGTAGAAAGGTGATTTCAGTATAACACTGATTGAAAAATTCAACCTATAAAATGGCATATATATTATGATTTCAATTGTACAAAATAACATATCTATATGGAAAAATTTCTAAAAAGTACACTGAAGATTAACAATGCTTGTGTGAATTATGGGATTAAAGAAAATTTTAAAGTATTTTTTTAAAATGGTTTTGTGATACAAGCCTTTATATGAAGAGAATATGCTGCTATTATTTTCAATAAAATAATTTTAAATTTTAATTTTTCTATCTAGGGTCTGGTTCCATAATATCCCAGTAATTCTTTTCTGAGTGGACTGATTGTGCCAGTCATTGTTCATAAAGTTGTGTGACAGCAGAAAGCTGGGAGTGAAATACAACTTACCTGTAAACTGAAAATCCTAAGGTCACCATGAGAGAATAATACTCACAAAGAAGTAACTGGTTTTACCTACCTCCCTGAGTGGTTTGGAGAATAAACAGGTTCAATCTATGACAAGGCATCTTATTTGTAGAGAACAATTTGCATGAAGTTTGTAATCACTGACCTATCACCATCTGCTGCTCTGTCAGTTCATTCCTTTTTCACCTAAAGTAAACAAGATTTTGAAATTTTGGGCAGAAAAATAAGAGAACTAATGGGAAGAAAAGACAATGGATGAGATTAAAATATATCAGAGGCGTACAAGAAGAGATTTCAACAGCAAAAGAAAGGATAAGTGACTTAGAAGACAGGTCATATGAAAGTGAAAAGACAAAAGAAAAGATAGAGAAAAGAATGTAAAATCTTTAGCAAATGCTAAACACCCGCCTGAATTTCCTGTGTGAATGTGATCTTTTTTGCATGTCACCTTTTAATTGATGATCAACTGAGAGGACTTAGGAGAATGGATTTCCAGCAGTTCTCACCCTCAGCTGTGCAATTTAATAGGCATAGAAATAATAACTTTTTCTGGTATGAGTGCCTAGGACTTAGTATATCATAATTAATTTGGAGGATTAGAGTCTTTTCTTCTACCCTACAGATGAGATTCATCAGACATAGCATGAGTGTTTATGTTTATGTGGAGAATTCAATGAGAATATCACACTCAGCCAAGACCCCTTTTCAAATTACACCTAGAAGATGAAGAGAGGGGCTTTATAGGGGGGGAAGGATCCCCTTCCATTTCCTATCCCTCAGCCTCTGATGTTGTCTTGATTGCTATCTTGCCAAGTATCATTTGGGTTGGTGTAATTCAGTTGGCACTTTGAATTCAGGATGTTCCTGTATTTAAGGATATGATGAGGGGTAGAATAGGAATCTTATCACCCACAAAAAAATGCATCATTAAAAAAGTGATTTGAGCAAGAAGTACTCTTGGAGATCCAATAAAACACTTTTGTGCTTATGCAGGGTATGGCTTTTGTTAACCTGGTTTCTTGGTTTTAATTCTTTATGTTAAAAGGATGATCCTAAACTTAGTGAGAATTTCTTGTCAATGGCAAAGAATAACTATGAAAATAGCAACTCTATGTCTAACTCTAGCTCTAACTCTAACTGTAGCTTTACCTGTGTCTCTAACTTGAGCACCACCTCTACCTATAGCTCTTACTGTAACCCTAAATCTAACTCAAATCTCTAACACTCATTATCATGCAGATGAAAAGAGCTGGATTTTGTAATCCCCTTCTCTTGTTTTTTTGCTTCTGGGGCTAAAGCCTACCTTAGAGCTTAACAGGACCTGTAAACATTTTTAAGGTGCTCTGTTGATGGGTGCTAGAACTAATATTTCTGAGGAGAAAAGAAGGAACTGTATGTCACATACATATTGACATATTAAATTATATAATAGCAGAGCAGGTGCAGCTCAGTGGTTGAATGCCTACTTTGCATGTTTGAGGTACAGGGTTCAATCCCTGCTAATGGCAAAGCCCAAGGATGCATCTATAAATTGCAATGAATGTGCCACACTAATGAAGGATGTTCTTGTGGGAGGGTGTGGGAGATGTGGGGGGAGGGCTTATAGGAATCTCTATATTGTTTGTGTAACATTTATGTAATCTAAGTATCTTTTAAAAAATAAAAAAAATAAAATATAAAATAAAATTTATATAGGAGCCCTGCACAGGTTTATCTCTTGGAGCAAGAAGACATAAAAGTGAAAAGACATTATGGATACAATTATTGATGCAGAGGTTTCAGGATGAGAGTATGATTCAGAGATGGTCTGTATTTTCCTGGAAAGTAGGAGGAATAGTTTCCTGAGATTAGAGGACAATTTGTAGGATAAGGACTACAGGAAATTGATACAAAATTGGAGTTTATGCTGAGAAGAGTATATAGAAGTGAGAACTGTCCTTAGAACAGATCAGAAAATTTGCTCAAGAAGCATTGAAAACCGAGTCCAGATTGGAGGTCATCATTGTTGTTACTACTCCCTTTCTGTGATTGTATAGTTTCTTTCAGCATTGCTGTCCATACTAGGTCAAGGGGAAAATGTGATGTCTAAATGTAAGGTTTAAATACTTCATTTGGGGTAGTAAGTTACACTGAAGCAGAGAGAAGCTCTAAATGGATTTTGTTTGTAAGGATTGTTATTTATCCATTCTATCCTATTAAAGAATCAAGATAATGCAGAAGCTATGCAAATATGTTCTCATTAATATTTACAGGTCTTTGTAAATGTGAATTTAGTCAATGCAGAATAAGTACATTTTCTGTGATAATAAATGAACCCTGAAATATCATTGAGAGATCACATTCAATTTTATTTCCTGATCAGGAAAAATCCAATGAATATTGAGTGATTCTGTAGGACAACTGTCCATCATGTAGATAATGAGTAATCCAGGTTGTTTCTTCTGTGTAGTTCTTCAATGTGATACAGTCTTCCATGCTTGGTGAAACAGGGTAAAATACAATCGAATATCAGCACATTTGTTCCTTAATATTTCACACTAAGCATGGCACACATCACTTCTGTGAGCAAGGAATATGATATTACTTAAATACAAGGGAGCTGAAATATGACCCAAACACAGGAATATTTGGTGATCAACAAATGGGTTAGCCAACATCAACAAAACTGATTTCTCATTTGGAATGAATTGTTTACTTAACTGTTGAATATTAATTTGTTTATAATGTATGTTTAACATAAGATTTAACATAGCTAAGGAGTAATATGTATTAATTCACTTCCTAAGAAATAGCAATGGTCACTAAGCTCAGCTGACTTCTGCCCTGGCTTTGCTCTGGATGTTCTTTTTTTAATGTGAATGCTTTCTCTTAGAGTTGCAATGTGTTTACATCTCAAAGGATTCCCCATTTCATTGGTCTACAACTGGTAGGCAATTTCTTATTAAAATTTGTAAATACAGAATGGGCCTCAATTAATCAAAAATGATAAACTCTGTGTTTTGTCTCAGCTATATTCACTTCTGTTCCTATTAGGTAAGGCAAAAATCCACCCAATAAAATTTATTTTGGAAGTGAAGGGCTATGTAAGTTGTTTTTGAAAGGAATCATGGTCCACATTTATCGCCACATATATCTTTAGGGAATATCATTTTCAAGTTTGCTGTATGACTGTACATGGAATAATTTTATATCTCTCCTTGGCTTTAGCCAGAGAAAATAAAACACTTTCTCAGATTGCAGTGCAAATGGTATTTCCTCAAGTCATTCAATACAGCAATACTAATTTTAGGATGAGTCTTGCCTTATGACTTTCTCTGATACCATTACATTAAATTCTGGTTGATTCCTATCTCTCAACACAATAAGTCCATCATCAAAGCCCACCATCAAATATTAATATTTAAGAAAGAGGAAATATTAAAGATTCCATATAGCACAGGGGTAGAATATAATTAAACTTACAAATTGAGATTAGAAAACTATTATAATTTGGATTAGACTCACTTGTTAACATATGAATAGACATTATTTCATCTTGTTTATACACATGAATTGTTATCCAAGATCAATTTTTGACTCCAGAGGTCCCTCATGGCATTTTTCACTTCTGCGTTTCTGAGGGTGTAAACTAAAGGGTTTAACATGGGTGTTACTACAGTATAAAAAACAGCCACTGCTTTATCAATAGGGAAGGTGCTCATGGGCCAAATGTACACAAATACACATGGTACAAAGATTAAGATGACCACAGTAATATGGGGGCCACAGGTGGAAAGAGACTTCTGCTGTACTGCAGAGTTGTGAGTTCTGAGGGAGCATAGAATAAACACATAGGAGGTGATAATAATAGAGAAACTGAGCATGCAATTCAGCCCACTGTGAGCAACAAGAAAGACTCCAAATATATGAGTATCCATGCCAGAGAGCTTCAGTAGAGGGTAAAGATAACAGATGAAATGGTCAATGACATTAAGGCCACAGAAAGGTAACCATGCCATAAAAAGGATTTGAATCATGGCATGAAGAAATCCCCCAGCCAGGGACATAACCATCAGCAGACCACAGACTCTCCAGTTCATTGTGATCATGTAGTACAGCGGCCTGCAGATGGCCACATAGCCATCATAGGCCATCACCATGAGCAGGATGATCTCAGCTCCCGCAAAGAAATGTTGCACAAAGATCTGAGTCGTGCACCTATTGAAGGTGGTAGTTGTTTTTTTTTTTTTTTTCAGCATATAAGACAAATATCATTTTGGGAGCCATGGTAGGTGAGGAAGAGACCTGTAAGAAAGATAAGAAAGAAAGAAATACATGGGACATCCCAAGCCTGGGGTTGTCACTATAATGAGTAGGTTACCTGCTAGGGTTAAAAAGTAGATGACTGTAAACACGACAAACAAGAGTTTCTGTAGCTCTGGGCTCTGTGTCAGGCTGAGCAGGATGAATTCTGTCATATTGTCATTGCTTTATGAATCCAATTTGTCGTTTGGATAAAAGATTTATCTGCAAATAGCACAGGAATTGCGGTGGTGAGAGATAAATTTTGATCAAACAAATAACATATCAACCATGATAGCATTTCCTGTAAGATTAATGGAAACTCCTGAGCAGACGAATCCCAGCCTTAAAGTGGGTTCATTTTATTAGTCACATATTAAATAAAAGCCCCGTTCTCTACACACACACACATACACATACACACAGAGGCAGCATGTTTTCATGACTGCTGTAATGACATTTACAATTGCAGGGAATTGCTAGATCCTTTCCAATCAATGCCATAATATTTTCTTCCATAGAAAACAAGGAATAAAATGAAGCCTGTAAAGAGGAGCAGAGACTTGACATATCAGTGCCTACTGCCTTGTGTTTCTATTTCTCACACCAGCTGATAAGGATAAGCTGCAGAGTGGGTTATCCTTGCTAATTTTACCTTGTTTCAGAGTGAACAGAAAAGATCAAGTGATTTCAACATGAATTTAGGGATGATGTAGTGATTTTTGAATCAACAGAAATGAATGATTAGAGGCTACAGTAATACACACCCTAACAGGTTTGTGAATTTCCACTACATTGAAACAGAATTGTAATGCAAAAGATTCTTTATTGAAAACCCTGAGGAATGATATGCTCTGGAAAATAAAACAAACAGCATGATGCAATGTATATATACCCAAATTACTTGAAACTCCCGATTTCACTATTGGGAAACTGCAGTCATATTTATATTTCAGTGGTATTTTACAAATCAAAACTCATGTTGAGGAAGACTTTAAAATGCTCTCTGAATATGTTCTGAAAACAGGAATACTTTAATTTAATGCAGCAAAATCACCATAATTTAATGGACAAAGCATATTCTTTAGTATAGCAGACCATTTCTGTATTCTGTTTTAACTGATAAGTTGCCGTGTGACGTTTGTATGGTCCTTTGTATTAGTGAGCCTAAACTTTTTCATATAAAATGTAGGAATAATAAGAAAAGGCATAGAAGAATTGAAAAACATCATTATACTTTTGTCAAAGCTTGTATCCTAAATGTTAAGTGTAGTTTTCTACATACTTCTAAATTTTTTATAAAAGAAACATATGAAAATATATACCTTAATATTCTTAGCTATAAATATTTGCTCATTATTATATCAAGAGAGAAAATAAATGAAATAACTGAAATTATAATTGAACTAAGTTCTCACCTCATGAAGTTAAAAAAATTACCAGTTGTTTTAGAATAAATTTTGAATGCAGGAATAAATACATCAGAAAATAGAAAATATTAGACTTGGTAAATAAATTCAAACCTGAGTGGTATTATAAAAATACTATTAAAAAGATGAGCACAGATAAGCTGAATAAGAATAAATTATGGTCAATTCTTCAATGTTATCAATTTAAAGACTATTGAAAAGAATATTATGACTATAGTACTGGTAGCAGTAAAATGTATTCAATAATAAATAGGCGCTTTTCAAATCAGCATAAGTCTTTTCTGTACATTATTACAAATAATGGGAAAATGAAGTAAGAAAAAAATTTAAAATTATATATTAAAAACTTAAAAAATAGATAAATCTCTTTACAAATAGAGAACAATTAGATAAATAGGCATCTGTGTCTGAATGGTGAAGGGATTGTTAAGCAAAAAAATATAAAACATAAGACAAATATGATAACTTCAACTACCTAAAGACATGGAATTCCCTAGTTTGTTGCATCTCTCATTATGTTTTTCCTCCCTGCATCTCTTGTTGCATCAGCTTGTTGCATCTGCTTGCCATGCCTGCTTGTTGGGTCATCTCGCTGTCATCTTTAGGAGGCACCGGGAAGCTCTACTCCCTCCTTTGTTGTGTCTCTCTTTATGCTTTTTCTTCTTGTGTCTCTCATTGTGTCAGCCTGCCATGCCTGCCCGTCATAAAAGCTCAGTGACTTCTTTAAGAGGCACCAAGATTTGAACCAGTGACCTCCCGTATGGTAGGTGGGAGCCCAGTCACCTGAGCCACATCTGCTTCCCAGAACTGTTTTGATTATTGTAGCCTTGTGGTACATTTTGATATTGGTGAGAGTTATCCTAATTTTTTGTCTCATTATTATTTTTCTATTGTTTTGACTATTCTGGGCTCCTTGAAATTCCATATGAATTTTCCAACCTTTTTTTCAACTTCTTCAAGAAAAGCACCTGCAATTTTGAATGGGATTGCATTGAATTTAGGACTACTTTGGGAAGTATTGCAACAGTAATTATAACATATCTTTCAATGCATGAATGCAAGATGCTTTTCAATTTATTTAGATTTTCTCCAATATCTTTCAAAAATGTTCTGTAGTTTTCAGTACAAGGTTTGCACCACAGTGATTAAATTTACTCCTAAGAATTTAATTCTTTGTGATGCCTTTGTGAATGGAATTTTCTTAATTTCAAATTCAGGTTGCTCATTGCTAGTGTTAAGGAATACAACTGATTTTTGTATGATGATCTTATATCTTATATCATTACTTAATTTATTAGCTCCTATAGCATTTGTGCATATTTAGCATTTTCTATATATAAGATCAAGCCATCTTTGAACAAAATAGTTGTATTTCATCCTTCTCATTTTGCATGCCTTTTTTCCTCCCTTTATCTTCTTTAATGGTCCTGGATAACACTTCCAGCACAATATGATATAAAAGTAATGAGAGCCAAATCATATCTTATTTCAGATTTTATAAGGAAAGCTTTCACTCTTTTTCTATTAAGTATAGTAAAAACTGTGGATTTTTCAAAGATGTCCTTTATAGGATTAAGAAGCTCACTTCTATTCCTGGTTTGTACAGTGTATTTTCATGAAAGGGGTTGCATTTATTCAACATTTTTTTTTTATCAATTGAAATGATCATGTGTTATTTTTTTCCCTTCATTTTATTGAAGTGAGTGTATGAGGATTGATTTCCATATTTGAACCACTCACTTCATTCCTGCGATAAATTCCAATAGGTCATAGAGTAAAATTCTATCATATGCTTTTGGATTTTATTGTTAGTATTTTTTTAGGATTTTTACACTTATATTAAAAAGAGAGGAACATGGCATCAGATTAGCAGATCAGGCTCAGCTCACACACAAAAACAATGGAGAAACAGTCTAAAGCTGCAAGAGGGACCTGCTTTGGGGATCAGCAGCCTAGGACAGTGCTTAAAACTCCCAGGAGGTTGAGGGACAGGGAGATGAAGAAGTCAAAACAACAAACTAAACCTCATGGCCACCAGGACGGGCTCTCTTCCCCCATCCCTTAGACATTCAGCAGATGGTTAAACCCTTGGCTCTTTGAAGCTGACCAAGAGGGTAGCAGATGTCTTCCACCTTGCCAGTTTTTACAAGGGTATAGGGAGGGGGAGTAGGGAGGTTTTCTTCAGTGAATTCAGCCAGCAGAGCCCACTGTGAATCTTGGCTCTGGCCAGAGGAAAACAAAGGAATACCAAGAGAGATACACCACTGTGGAAATGTGCACCAAAAGCACCATATGCTGGCCATTCTGAAAATTACATGAAGAGAAACTGCTTATAGAGCTCTCTTTACTTCACCCCTGTGAGAAAGTCTGCACCTCATTAGAGAGTCCCTGGTATGATTTTTGGTAACTTAAGTTGGGCAATTTTAAAGACTTATGAATAGTTGAACCAAATAGCAAAGAGCTGTGAAAAAGTAATAACAATAGACAAGAGAGAGAAATTTGACATCAGAGTAAATGCACTAACATATCAGATGCCTTGACATCAGCAAAAAATTATGAGCCATACTAGGAGACAGGAAGAGATGGCCTGGCCAAAGGAACTAATAAAATATGCTGAAGAGATTCTGGATTTTCAGACAATCAATGATCATCACATAACTATTGTAAATCAATTTAAAGAAATTGAAAGAAAACATGACTAAAGACATAAAGGATATTAAAAAAGACACTGGGCAAGCATAAAGAACAATTTGAAAGTCTGCAAAGACAAGTAACTGGCTTTATGGGAATGAAAAACATGAAGGCATACATTGGAGACACATAAGAGCTGAATTGAAATACTTGAAGACAGAATTAGTGATTTTGAAGACAGAATATCTGAACTGGAAAAGACAGGAGAACAGAAAGATAAGAGAATGGAAAAAATGGAATAGGGACTCAGGAAATTGAATGACAATGGGAAACACAAGAACATATGTATTATAGAGTCCCAGAAGGAGAAGAGAATGGAAAAGGGACAGAAAGAATATTTGAGGAAATAATGACTGAAAACTTCCCTATCCTTATGAAAGACATAAATATCAATGCCCAATAAGGACAATGCATCCCAAACAGAATAATCACAAATGGACTTACTCTGAGACACTTAATATTAAGAATGACAAATATCAGAGATAAAAAGAAGATTTTGAAAGCAGCAAGAGAGTAAAAAAGCATCACATATAAGGGAAACTCGATAAAATTAAGTGCTGACTTCTCATCAAAACCATGGAAAAGAGAAGAAAGCAATATGATGGGTTTAAAGTATTGAAAGAAAATAACTTCCAGCCAAGAATTCTGTATCTGGTAAAGCTGTCCTTCAAAAATGAAGAAGAGTTCAAAGACTTCACAGAGAAAAAAAACACTGATAGAATATGCGACCCAAAGACCAGAATTACAAGAGATAATAAAAGGAGTGCTGCAGCCTGAAAGGAAAAAGCAAGGGCAAGAGACTTGGAGAAGAGTGTAGAAATGAAGTATATTAGAAAGGGTAAATACATAGACTATTGCATGATATGACAATTCAAAACTAAAGGTAAAAATGAATGAAATAATGCCTTTACAGTTATTACATTGCATCTTAATTGTATGAACTCCCCAATCAAAAGGTACAGACTGATAGAATGGATTAAAAAATATGACCTATCTACATGTTGTCTAAAAGAGACCCACCTCAGACATAAGGAAACAACCAGGCTAAAAGTGAAAGGTTGGGAAAAGATATTCTATACAATTAGTAACCAAAAAGTGCTGGAATAGCAATACTAATAATGGAAAAAATAGATTTTAAATGCAAAACTGTTATAAGGGATAAAGATAGTCATTATATATTAACAGGAGGGACAATTCACCAACAAGAAATAACTATTCTAAATATTTATGCACCTAACCTCAGTGCCCCAAGATAGATGAGGCACACACTGGCAAAGCTGAAGGGAGAAATAGATGTCTCTACAATAATTGTTGGAGACTTCAGTATACCACTTTCAGTATTGGATAGAATATCTAGACAGAGGATAAAGAAAGAAAGAGAGAACTTGAATAATATGATAAATGAACTAGACCTAACAGACATCTTTAGGGCATTGTACACCCAAACCTATGGGGCACTGCAAAGGCAGTGTTGAGAGGGAAATTTATAGCCCTTAATGCTTACATTGAAAAATAAGACAGATATATATTGCCCTGTATCTGTCAGAGTAATATCACCCAGGTCAATTCCAAGTCCTGAAAATGCCCCCATATCATACTTCTTTTTCCCTTTCCCTGACTTCAGCACCTCCAGTGACTACTGTCTCCAAATCATTGATTTAATTTCTTCTATTGCTAGAATCACAATAAGTCTATAGTAGAATCCCAGTAAGTCCATTCTAGTGCATATTTTATTCTGCATTCCTGAAGAAGCTGGGATGGTGATGCCTACTCCACCTTTAATTGGGAGATGACTTCAAACCCATATGGCTCTTGGATGGAACTCTCTTGTGCATTTTTAGACTCTCTCAGTTCCTTGGTGTGGTTGCTGTCCATCCTCACCTCCCCATCAGCTGTCCTGGGTGAGTCCAATGAACTGGAGAGTAGGTGCTGCAACTCCACTGAGGCTCAGAGCCCAGCCAGCACATGGACAGCCCAGAAATTCAAGTGTCCTAGACATACATCACTAGGCTAGGTGATGTCCACTCCACCTCCAAGTGAGAGAGGACTTATATTCCATGGATATAGTGGATGGGATTATCTTGCCTTCAGCTGCAGGGCCTCTCCATTCACTGGGATGGCTGTTGTTCATCGTCGTCTCCTTGCCAGGTTACTTGGATGAGTCCATTGAGCTGTAGGGTAGGAGTTGCAGCTCCACTGAGATTCCCAGCACAGCT
>JAQZBX010063233.1:0-16739 GCA_029593785.1 Cabassous unicinctus | reverse complement strand
AAAAAAGAAAATGTAATAGATAGAATAGAAATTGATACCCTTAAGTTGTGGAATGATGAAAAAAAAAACGTGTGTATAAGAACTACAACAGAAAGCAGAAGGCAGGAAGATGAAGGATGGGGAAGAGATAATTTGGGAGGCAAAATCAATATAAACAGAGAATGGGAAATCACTGAAGAAGGAGCACATCAAAGAAGGACAAGTTAGCAGCACCTAATTAAAAAGAAAAAAAAAGAAGGAAAAAAGAAGGAGGGTGGAAAGAGGAAAGAAAAGCAAGAAACAACAAATAAACAGAGAAAAACCAAACAACCACACAAGCAAGCAGTCAAGCAAAGCTAAGGAGGAACAGTGTTCATTCTAGGGTCCTTGTGGAACCTCTCAGCCTGTTTGTGTTTATCAATCACTTTCCCTGCAGGGTTCTAGCTGCAGTTTTTGAGGCAATTTTAGCTATTAAACTAAATTACAAAGAAGAATTCATTTTTTAAATTGGCTGTCTTTTTCTTTTTTTGGCAAAATAAAGAACCCAAAAGAAGTCCTCTTCCAGACCACCCTCTTCACCAATGGGACCTTGACTAGGCTCATGGAAACTAATCAAGCACTTCCCACTTCCTGGCCTCTGCAGGGGAGCTGAAGCTCTGAAGCCTGTCAGTGGAGAATGATAAAATTGGCTCACTCTGCCCCCTCTGGAGCCAAGCTTCAGTGTCACCAGCCTGCTGGGTAAATCAGGCTTCCTCAGTAGATTCACCTCTCCCCCAGCCTGGTGCTGCTTCTAGCCAGCTTATATACTCCCCAAAACTATGAGGGGGTCCAGACAGCCAAATCCACAGAAGGTAAACCCCTCTCTACCTTCTGTCAGAATCCTCCCTCTCTCGAAGAATGCTCCCTCTCACCGTGGGGTTTGGGGCGTATCACTAGGCAGCTAGGTAAATCAACTTCCTCAACAGATTCACCACTTTCCTTTGCCTGGTGTTGATTCAATCCAGCTATTTTGTTTGCCCAAGCTGCAAAGTGTTCCAGGCAGCCAAATCCACAGAAAGGAAACCTCTCTCCACCCTTCTCCAGAACCCTCCCACTCTTGGAGAATGCTCCCTCTCACTGGGTTGCTGGGAAGGAGTTGTGGCTCAAACAAGCCTTTTTCCCTGAGAGTGGGGTTCAGCCATCTGTTTTAACCTCCACTGGCAGGCTTAAAACTCATGAATTTCTACTGATCAATCCACGCCATTGATCTGTCTGCAGATAAATGTCCCAAGCTTCTCACTCTATGCACCCACAGCACAGACCCTTGGGCAGGACCCTGTCCACAATTGGCCATCCCCAGAGAGCTAGTCAGTGAATGCCCTCCTAAACCGATGCCCTCTACACCTCCTCTCTTGTTTGTTCTTCTCTTCCTCTTGACTGTCTTCATTTGTTTGTTATTATTTATTGTACCATTTATATCGATTTGTTTACTTTTAATGTTTTCTTTAGTCATTCTTTTAGGATTCTAATTGAAAGGTTGGAATACATCTTATTTTATGACAATCTATTTCAGATCAATCCTAACTTAATTCCAGAAATATAGACACTGCTCCCAAATGCCTCCATTTCTTCCTGCTTTTCCTTAGTTGTTATGATATATATATGTTAATATATTATAAATGCTCCATGTAATATTATAATTACTGATTTATACAATTTTACATCTCTTAAATTAAAACAAGAAATGAGAAGAGGTATATCTATTGAGGCTTTTATATTATTCCACATATTTATCACTCCTTGTACTCTTCTTTGGTTCCCAAATGGAGTAAGTTTTTTTTAGTTTGAACTAATTGCTTTCGATATTCTTGTAAGGCATGTATGGTAGATGGCGTTATTTGTCCCCAGAACTGCCAAGTTCTCATTCTTAATTTCTTTTACTTTAGATATGAACCTATTTATAAATAGTGCCTTATTCCTGGATCCTTTATAAGCAGGGTTAATTTGGCAAACATCAACATAGAAAGTCATAGGCAAAGACCTAGGACATCAACATGTGATGAAGTGTTGCTATCACCAGAATGACAGACTCCAGGAGAAACCAGAGCAAGGCCGACATCTTGATTTTGGACTGCTAGTTTCTGAAATTTTGAGTAATTCTTGTTATTTAAGCCAACCACTTAAGCATTTGGTATTTTTCTTTCTTGGATTTTCTTTATTTCACTTTCTTTTTGCTGGATATAGAATTCATGTTTGATGCTGTTATCCTTTACAATGCTTTGATCTTTTAATTCCACTGATTTGTGGCCACCATTCATTAATTTCATTGATTCTCCACTTTGTGTAATGAGCCATTTTTCTCTTGTTGCTTTCAAGATTTTCTCCTTGTGTTTGATTTTGTTTAATTTTCTTTTTCTATCTGAATTAAACTTTGAGTAAGGGTGTCACATAATAAAAGAAGGAAGAAGACAGAATTATTATATCCAAGTAACCAATCTTTAAATGATCTCCCTGTTTAAATAATTAACAATTTGCAGGAATTAGGTATACAGGATAATTTTTAAAATATATCTTATGTGAAGACAGTAGCAGGGGAAGATTCTGGTGTGGCAGAATCAGTTTTCAGATTAATTTTCTGGTAGGTCGTCCCCTGGCAGTGATATGTAGATGACTGGTGGTAGCGTCTCTGAATCTCTGATGAGCTCAGAAGTTGGTTTGTTGGCTGAAGGACTTTTCACATGTGCTGCACTTGCAGGCCTTCTCCATTTTGAGAACCTTCTGTTGCACATGGAGGTCTGATGTCTGGAAGAAACTTTTGTGACACTTGGCACAAACAAATAGTCTCATATTTCTGTGTCTTCTCTGGTGGGGATTTGGCTGAGAGTAATAATTAAAGATCTTGGGACAGTTCTCACACTTGTATGATTTTGGGGACTGTGGACTCTTTCTTGGTTTATCCCATATCTGAATGTTTCATCATTGTTTCGGTTGGTAGAGGCAGGCTTAGGGATGGCTTGACCTTTCCTGGGGAGAAACTGTGTTTCCACCTCCATAGGGACATCTTTATAAGAGAATCCTCCTAGGGATCCTTCCTGGGATAGAGAGAAGCCAAGCTCTGCTTTTCTGGAGTTATACATGTTTTCCCAAGAACCACTCCCCTCTTCAGGATTGGGGCAATCATCTTCCTGAATAATAATCAGAGAAGGTGCTTCATTGCTTCAACTAGTAATACTTTCATTTACTGGACAGGAGTATTACAGAGATGGTTTGTCCTCTTTGATGGGGAATATCTTAGGGATATTGGAAGGGTGTTATCATGCAAATTTCTCTTAGGGTTCCTGCCGGCACTTGTTCCATGAGACGTATGACTTCTCAAAGTCATATTCTCAGAGAAGTGGGCTTCCTATCCCTGCATATGGACATTGACAAAATCAGGTGACTTCATGCAATCATTGGCCAGATGTTCCATGAGTTTCTCCAGGTTTCTTCCACTTGAATCCCTGTTCTCTCTCAAAGTGAACCTGTATCTGCTGTATCCATGCATCATAAACTGTTCCAGGAAAAAATTGAGAAATTATTTCTTCCTTGCTGTGTTTTTCTTGCTACAGCCACAAGTGAAATGAGTCTTTTTAGTTCCTGTTTTTCAAATGAGTCATTGTTGTTTTGATATAAGCTGAACTGAGGGCTCTGAAACTTAGAGTTCCCATCACTCTTCTAGACATCATGTCTTTGGAATGGTCCTTCTATTTGGTTTTCATAGTTTGTGAGGCCCAACACAAAGAAGTAGATCTCTTTGTATAAATCCTAGCAGGGTTTTTTGAGCTTGCTGTATATGGATATTGTTTATCATTAAATCTAGTTAATTTCTGGTCTTTATTTCTTTAAATATTTTTCTTCCTCTTTCTCTCCTCTCCTTTTAGGAGTCTTTTTACGTTGAACTTGGTATAGTTAATGTTGTCTCACAGGTGACTGAGGTTTTATTAATTTTCCCTAAGTAATTTTTTGTTGGGTTCTGAAGAGTAGATTATATTTATAAATTCAAATTCATTCTTTTGGGAAGCAGATGTGGCTCAAGTGATTGGGCTCCCATCTACCATATAGGAAGTTCAGGATTCAATTCCTGAGGCCTTCTGGTGAAAAGCAAGCTGGCCCATGCAGCAAGATGGCCTGGGTAGAGAGCTGGCCCACACAGAGTGCTGGCCCATGCAGGAGTGCTGCCCCACATGTAGTGCTGGCCCATGAAGGAGTGCTGGCCCCTGCAGAGAGCTGGTGCAGCAAGATGATACAACAAAAAGACACAGAAGAGAGACAATGGGTGAAATGGCAGACCAGGGAGCTGAGGTAGTGCAAGAGATTCAGCAGCTCTTTCCTCTCCAGAATATCCCAGGATAAAAAAGACAAGCAGACACAGAACAGACAGAGAGCAGACAGTGAGCACAAAACTACAAGGGGGGAGAGAGAGAAATAAATAAATAAATCTTGTAAAAAAGATTCATTTTTTTTGCCATCTTGAATCATCTGTTGCATTCCTCTGTAGATTTTTTCATGAATTTTTGTTTCACCAATACTAAAATTTCCATTTTAAAAATAAATATTATCTTCCTCTTGAGAATTTCCTTTTGTTGCTTCATTGTAATCATATATTATTTTCATTCATTAACTATGATCTACTGCAGTTCTCAGAACACATTTATAAGAGCTGTTTGATATCTTCACTTATCAGACTTCTGGAGATAATTATGGACCATTCATATTCACAGCATTTTCCATGTATGAATCACTTTCTTTTTCTGAAAAATTGATCATTCTGGATGATTTAATTTATTTTTGCATGTCTGGATACTTATCTTTACTTGTGATGGTGCTTACTGTTGCTGCTATTAATTTTTTCATTCATATTTTTATTTTGGTCTTGCTTGGACTAAATCTATGAATTTTCTTTCCTCTATACAATACAACAATATATGTCTGTGCTTGATATATGTGTGGGCATATATATACATCAACACACAAATATGTAACATATGTTATATTTCATATATTATATAATTCTTGCTGGCTTCCTATGTATTTCACCTGTTTCTGTGTAGATTAACTGTCAGCTAATAAATGGACAGAGGTTGTGTTCAACAACATTGGTGCACTAAGTATTCAAGCCTTTGCTTATAAGTGTATGTGGTTACAGGATTATTGAAAGTTCCCTGACATTTTTATGTCTGTTCTGACTTTTCCTTTCTTCTGTGTCCTTTCAGTGCTTCTATATGCCTGTGTATAGCCTCAGGATAATCTAGGAGCTTATGGATAATGGGGACCCTATCTTCCCTCTACTGCTCATACATCAAATCTCATCTGGACCTATGTTTTCCTACAACACATCCCTAGGCCCTTTCCAACTTCCTGCCTCTGAGATTGTCACTTCAACTGATTTTGCTGCTAGGAATAGATGTTCCCACTGCTCCATATTTAATGAGACACCCACCTTTTTATAAGGTACCAGGGATTGAACCTGGGACCTCATAAATGGGAGGGAGGCATTCAAACACTGAGCTTCATCTGCACCCAATGAGTCCTTTTTGACTGTGTGAGAGGTGTTCATGTTCTCAATGCCTAGCCTGCCTTGGCAGCAACTCTCCAATGACCAACCTCAAGTAGGGAAGGGAATGGGAGCAAACTCAGATCAGGTGCCACAGGCTCCCAGTCTACTTAGAATCATAATGGTACTAAGATTATTGTATGCCTTTGATCTCTTCTCCAAGAGCTCAGATGGTTCTTTGGTTAAATTTCACATCTCAAAGTCATATTTTGGAGAGAGAATGCATGAATCTTTTTATAGGACCATAGTGTGAAGTCCTGGAGGTAGGCATTTTAGTTAAAAAATGTGTAGGTCATTTGGAGGAGGGTTGATGATTTGACACAAGAAATAAGAGATGAAAGACCAAATAGTAGCACAAGGTGAGAAGTTGAGTTGTTGAAAAGAAGTTATCTCAGCCCATCCTGACTTGTCAGCCACTTTTGGCAACTTGTACCATGGAGTTTAAATAGATTCCCAGATCAGCAGAAGGCATGATTTGGTTAAGATTGAATATCAATGGAGCCCTTCCTGAAGTAAGAAGAACCAGAAATGACAGGGAGAGAAAGCTGAGGGTAAGAGACTATCTAGGATCTTTCATTTAAATGGCTGGGATTCATACTGAAAAGCAAAGAGTGACTTTATCATAAGGATAAGTTGCAACCAAATTGAGATTAAGTGTAGGAAAATGAATTTTGTATTTTGTATTTCAATGAATAAATTGTTCTAATAATGATTGAAATGATGAATGCACAACTATGTGATTATAGCAAATACCATTGATTGTACAATTTGGATAAATTGTATGTCTATTAATATGTATCAATAAAATTGATTTGTTAAAAAAATTCAAATTGGGGAAATTATTATTGACTTACAGAAATAAATAAGATTATTTAGTAATATTATGAACAAGTTATGCCATCAAATTAGATAATCTAGGTGAAATGGACATATTTCTAGAAACACACAAATATCTCAAAGTTACAGAAGAAAAATAGAAAATCTCAGCAGACCTATAAGAAGTAAAAAAAATTGACTCAATAGTAAAAAACAAATGGCCAAGACCAGATGACTTTACTGGTGAATTCTACCAAACATTCAAAAAATTACCAACACTTCTCAAATTATTCCAAAACTGTGAAGAGTAGAAAATAATCCCTAACTTATTCTATGAGGCTACCTTTACTCATTTATCAAAGTCAGGTAAAGATAGCATAGGAAAAGAAAATTTGAGGTCAATTGCCTTTATGAACAAAAAATGCAAAAATCCTCAAAAAACACTGGCAAACTGAACCCAAGTGTATATTAAAAGGATGATTCACCATGACCAATGAGAATCATTCCCAGGAATACATTGATGGTTCAAGATAAGAAAATCAATCAACATTAATTAACATAAATTCTGAAACACTGAAAGTTTGTCCCCTAATTTTGGGTGCAAGACTAGAAGGTCTGCTTTAATCAGTACTGTTCAACATTGTTCAAGATATTCTAGCAAGAGAAATTAGAAAAGAAAAAGAAATAAAATGCATCCTAATTTGAAAGGAAGAAGTAAAACTATATTCACAGATGACATGATTCTATATATAGAAAATCTCAAAGAATTGACAGGAAAGCAATTAAAGCTAATAAGGCATTCAAAAAAGTTGTGGGGTACATTATTAAGACAAAATTCAGTAGTTGTTCATTGGCTTTTTCTGGCAAGTGATTTTCTAAGAAACTAGTCATCATTTATTTGAATTGCCAAAAGCAGTTTTTTAAATAGAAGAACATGATGGGTAGTTTACAAAATACTGTCCCTTGAGGCCAGTCACACACACATCAAAACTTCCCTTTTCAAACCTTATTTTAAGAACCTATACTAGACATGCCAATAACAATGAAATCACCAGAGGAAAAAACTGAGAAGATGGAAACTGCCCACAGGCACCCAGAGGCCTTTTTTGATGCCCTGATGGGACACAGACAGAAACTTTCCTGGACATGATATTTCCCTGATTCAGATGCAAGGTCTCAGTGCAACCTGGCTTTTGCAGTACTTCATTCTGTAGATCACCAATATCTCAACCTGAACTCCCTATTTTGGGTAAAGCAATTCTGGATGTCTTCCTATCATCTTCAACTAAAGAGTCTGACTAATTTCCTTTCTGACATCTTTTTTCCTTTTTGAAAATGGCTGAAATATTTTACTTTCAGAAAAAGCTAAAAAACTTTTTAATGGCAATTAGATTTTAAATAAGAAATGAACTGTACATAAAGAAATAATGACCACTTCAAGCATTTATCACTTCCTCTTCCTTACCACCAAGCTTTGTAAGAGCTTGTATTCACCACAGCTAATGGGGACCGGTTCCCCTTGAGCCGTGGTGCCCACACTTTTTCACTGCCTGGTTCTCTTATTTCTGTTCTAATATAAGGCTGAGGCATTAAGCAGAGTGTCACATGGATAAAAATCCTCTAAGCCCGAGTCTTCAAGAAAGATGTCAGTAGAATCAAAATAGTCTATTCAACAAATGGAGCTGGAGAACTGGATATTCATATCCAAAAGAAAGGAGAACCCCATCTCACACCTTACACAAAATTTAATTCAAAATGGATCAAAGACCTAATTATAAAAAGTACACAACTTAAACACTTTTGTGCATCAAAGGACTTTGTCAAGGAGGTTAAAAAGACAGCCTACTCAATGGGACAAAATATTTGGAAACCACATATCTGATAAGAGTTTGATATCCATTGATATATAAAGAGATAATACAACCCAGTGATAAAAAGACAAGCAACTTAATTAAAAATGGACAAAAGCCTTGACTAAACATTTCTCCAAAGAGGAAATTGAAATGGCCAAAAAGCATATGAAAAAAAATATTCAACAACATAAGCTATTAGGGAAGTTCAGATCAAAACTACACTGAGATCATTTCACACCTGACAGAATGAACATTATTTAAAAAACAAAAATCTGCAATTGCTGGAGAAGATGTGGAGAAATAGGAAAACACTTTCACTGTTGGTGGGAATGTAGAATGATGCAGCTTTTGTATAAGACAGTTAGTGGTTCCTCAGTGAGCTATATACAGAACTGCGATATGATCCGGCAACTTCTCTTGGGAATATATCCAGAGGAACTGAAAGCAAGGGCAAGAACTGACATTTACACATCTATGTTCATAGCAGCATTATTCACAATTGTTAAACTATGGGAACAACACAAGTGTTCATCAACCAAATAATGGATAAACAAAATGTGGTATATACATACAATGGAATACTATTTAGGTATAAGAAGAAAAGAAATTGGAATGCAGAGGACAACATGGATGAACTTTGAGGACATTATGTTGAGTAAGATAAACCAAACAAAAACGAACAAATATTGTGTGGTCTTAATAATATGAAATAAAATGATTAGTGATCTCATGGAGGTAAACTCTAGTATACATGTTACTAGGAAGTAGAATGGGAGTTGAGAATGGGAGCTGATGCTTAATGAATGTAGA
The DNA here is from genome assembly GCA_029593785.1 of Cabassous unicinctus. Lineage (NCBI taxonomy): Eukaryota > Metazoa > Chordata > Mammalia > Cingulata > Chlamyphoridae > Cabassous > Cabassous unicinctus. The sequence continues at coordinate 7,709 of JAQZBX010063233.1, read as the reverse complement.
ATTTTTAGTAAGGTTTATTATAAAAGCGTGGAAATGAATAAAGTTGGTGGTAATATAGCAAGTATCACTAACACTTCTGATGCATAAATATGATTGTGGCTGAAAAGGGTAGTCTTTGGATGTAATATTTCAATTGAAAGGAAGCTAGAGAATAATGTATCATCTGTATAACATGATTTTTGTGGTGGATGAAGATTGTGGTTGATAGTATAAGAATGCTCTTTTACAAAGTGTTAAGAATATGGTGATACATGGAAAAATTACTACTAATGTAACATATGGATTATAGTAAACATAATATTGTAATTTTTGAAGCAATGGCAAAGAAGATACTATATCAATAGTAAGTGAAATCATTAGAGGGGTATAAGGGGGTATGGAAATTTTGCTTTTGGAATAATAAAAATGTTCTAAAATTGACTGAGGTGATGACAGCATAACTCTGTAGTGAATATGAGAGCCACTGAGTGTTCTCTTTGAATGAACTGTACAAAGAATGGGACGGTATAACTCAATGAGTCCTGTGGTGGAAGATGGACTTTGGTTAACCAAATATGAGAACATTCTCTCATGAATGAAAAGTTTATACTACTAGAACAGAGTGTCAATAACCAGGTGGATTGGTGGAAAAATATGCTAAATGTAAGATATTGGCTATAGTTAGTAGTAATGTTTTGATGATGGTCTTTCATAGTTTGTAACAATTGTTTTACAAGAATGAAAGGAGTCAGTGGTGGGATGATGCATAGGAGCCCTTATGATTATATGCATGTTTGGTAAGTCCACAACTTTTATTATATACTTATTGTTTATGGATGCTCAGTATGAATGATAAACTTCAATTAAAATTTTTTAAATTAAAAAAATTTCAAAAACCTAAGAAATGAAAAATTTAACAGCCCCCTCCTTTGAAGCCAATGCCAAATTTTTACCCTAACCTTACTCTAATCAAACAATAATATTATCCTTAACTGTAAACCTAACCCTCACCATATACTTTCCCCAATCCTAACTCTAATGTGAACCTAACATAACCAAACCCAAATTTTATACCAAACTCTGACCTTAACACTACTTATATCTCTAAGTATAATCTTATTGCTAAACTTAACCCAAACCTTAATTCTAATTATAAGCAAAATTCCCACCCTAAACCTATTCATGAACGATAACACCAAACATAACTTTAACCCTTATCCTAACTTACAGCCCCACCTAACTTAAACCTTTAATCTAAACATAATATTGACCCTAAACCAAATTATAATCCTAACCCACCTCCTAATTCTAGTTATAACCCTAAACTTAAAAATAACACAAACCTAAGCCTAACTTTAAGCAGAATCTTAATTTAACCCTAACTCTAACAAAAACATGATCTTCAGCCTAAACATAACCCTAACCATAAGCAAAGCTAACACTAACCATAAACTGAACCTTAATGGCAACACACCATTACCACAATCAAATGTCTACAATGAGCCCTTATCCTATCATTAATTCTAACTCTAATGACACCCTAAGCTTAACTCTAAACTGACTTACCCCAACTCTAACACAATCCCTAATCTTAACTATAATCCACACCCTAACCCAAGTGCTAACATTAAACTGAACATTGACCTTAACCCTAACCCTATATCTAATACAAAATTTTTATTAACTTTATTTACACACACTCAATACCCACCAAAAATATACTCTTCCTTTTCCCTGCTTCCATCCTCTGATAACCTCTAATCTACTTTCTGTCTGGATTTGCTATTCCTAGACATTTCTAATGAATAACATCATACAATATTTGTCCTTTTGTGTCTTGCTTATTTCATTGAGCATATTGTTTTTAAGGTCCTTCCGTGGTTCAAGATGTCTCAGAATTTCATTCTTTTTTATGGTCAAATAATATTCCATTGTGTGTATGTATCACATTTCATTTATCCATTTATTTGTTGATGTACACTTGGTTGTGTCCAGCTTTTTGCTATTGTGAATAATGTTGTTATAAGCATTCATGTATAAGTGTCTGTTTTAGGCCCTGTTTTCCCTATTTTGGGGTATATACCTAGAAGTGGGTTGGCTGCATCATATGGTAATTCTCTATTTCATTCTTTTGAGGAACTGCCATAGTGCTGCTTTCCATAGTGATGCACCATTTTACATTCTCACCAACAATGCACTAGAGCTCCAATTTCTCCACATCCTCTCTAATGAACACTTATTTTCATTCTTATGAAATATTAGCCATCCTATTGGGTGTTAAGTGGCATTTCATCATGGTTTTAATTTGCAGTACCCAAATGGTCAATGACATTGATATATTTTACTATGCTTATTGTCCATTTGTATATCTTCTTTGGAAAAATATCTATTCAAGTCATTTGTCCACTTTATAAATTGGGTTATTTGTCCTTTTGTTCTTGTATTATAAAATTTCTTTATAAATTCTGGATACTAAGCATTTATCCAATATTGTCTGCAACTATTTTTTCAGATTCTTGAATTTAACTTTTCACTTTCTTGATAATATCCTTTGATGTACAAAAGTTTTAATGTTGAAAAAGGCAAAATAATCTATTGTTATTTTTGTTGCTTGTGCTTTTTGTGTCATAGCTATGAATACATTACTGATCCCAGGTCATGAAAAATTGCCCCAATGTTATCTCAGCAGAGAAATTTTTTGCCTTGCAAGAAATCACCTCTTCCCCCACAGGATCTTAACACCCTCCCTTAAACAACTAACAATTAGATTTAAGTCACAATGTGTATGATTTGCCTTCTAAAGAAGGAAAGGGAGTATTTCTTGAAGGAGCTGCAGGACCTAGCCAACATGCATCAGCATCAGACAGAAGATTAAATATCGGACTGGATCCTGAGGGTGAACAATCAAGGGGTATCATTTGGACGAGGAAGAATTTATTCATGAGAGTTTTCTTCCAGGATACAGGAGTAAACCCTGGCAGGGACACAGAGATGGTGCTATCATAATGTTAGGATGGCTCTTGAACTCTTGGAGAAAGGGCCTCATCAAAATGCTCACTTTATGATAATGATATAATGTTAGACTAGGTGAGCAAGAAGTGCCTTGTAGGCTTTATGCTACAGATGGTGGGAGTTAAATAATATATCAGTGATATTGTTTCAGATGTAGTGGTTGGGCTATACTGAGACATCCCCTCCTAAATAGAGGACAAATTACCACATTTCATGTCTCCCGCTACTAACAAGGAAGTACAATACCTGGTAGGCCTCTTTGAGTTTTGGAGGCAGCAATTACCACACTCAGGGACACTGTTTCAAAACTTTAGCCAGATAACTGTGACATATTCAGTTTTGATTGGGGCCCTGCAGCAGGTACAGTCTGCAATGAGTGCAGCCCTTGCACTTGGGCCATTTCAGCTAGCAGACTTATGCATTTGAAGTTGTTGGCATTGCCTGGTAAACTCCTCCATCACTTCTCTAAAAGCCTCATTGAAGAGGTGGGGGTCTGAGACAGTGGAATTCTATTTCCATATGCAAATATTCCAATGTGAAGTGAAACCCCTGAGGCAATAGAGAAACTAAGTACCCCTGTGCACTTCCCCAAAATCAGGAAAATGGAAGCAAAAATTAAAACAAATGGACATGGTGGCCCCAGTAGACATCTGCCTTGAATGTCTAATACATTACAATTCAAATTAGGGAAATGGGAAGGAGTTGTTTAATTGTTTTATAAATGGCAACAAAATATTAATGCTGTTCATATTTGTCTTCAAACAATTTGCATAGAAAATATAAAAGTATTCCTAAAACTTTAACCCAATGTTCCTGACTACCCAAGAATAGAGACAAAACTAGAATCATGATATCAGTTATAAAATCATGTTTTGGGGCTCTTCCCCCAGATACCAGGGGATACCACCATTTCCCCCTTCCTTTTCCAGCTTCCTAGGGTTCTGTCTGCTGCCAGAGCAAAATTTTCCAATATTATTGCAGGTGCTTGCTGCAGATTACAGTGAGACCACCAGCATGGCCTTGACTCTCCCTTCATTACAGTCTTTCCCCCATGATGGGAGCTCACCCCAGGACAATCTGGGTCATACACACTAGGTTATACACTGCAGTGGTGTATCTTCTGACTTGATATTCCAAGAAAATAACTTTTAACCATACATCCCTATGAAAAATTATTTTCACTAATAATAATGCTATGACATGAAATAAATAGTACAGTGGCCAGAAAAGAAATCAATAATGAATATTGTTATTTTTTGAAGTTTGTGTATGTAATCATGCCAATAAATAAAGAAAAAAAGAAATGTGTAACAAAGAAAAGAGTAATAAGACTAATATTTTAAATTACATTAACATATTTTGTCTCTTTGTAATGAATATTTTCAAACATACAGTTATGTTAACAGAGATTTACATTGAACACTTGTATGGCCACCACCTAGATTTTTCCATTAACATTTTCCTATGCTTGTTTTATTACACAGCAATCTATGAATCCATTGCTATATCCATCTATTGACCTTGATTTTTGTATTTAAGATGTTACAGCAAGATGGCATTTGCTTAGGTGGGCACTCCCAAGGTCTGTCACAAAAAAACGGCTGAGAAGAGGCAAGGTCCTAACTGAGTGAGCTGTTTTGGGAAGCCACAAGGAATCAGGCTCCAGGGCATTGATCTGGAGGGAGCTAGACAAAGAGATGAAGAGCCCAAGGGAAAAAGGTGAGTTTCTTACCCCTGTGGCTGGAAATGGCAGGCAGCTAAGCCCCACCCTCAAGGCAAAAATCCTCCATGAACCCCTGACTCCCAACAGCCACCTAGTGGGAGGCAGTGTTCCCTGGGAGGAAGTGGGTTCTGGTGAAAGGTGGAGAAGCATTTCCTTTCTGTGGTTTTGGTTACTTGTGTCCTCATTGAACTTTGGGGAGCATACCAGCCAGCACTGAGGTGGCCCTGGGAAGAAGGAAGAGGGGAATCTGTTCAGGCAGTCCAACACCCAGGCACCCTGGGAGGGAGGAACTTGGGTGGGGAGAGGGTGGAGACATGCAAAGACTAGCCCCATGCTGAAAACTACTAAAATTCAAATTCCCCTAAGGGAGGCTGGTGATAGGCAGCTTCAATAAGCTTTCGAGGACCCATTCAGGGTCCCTTGGGAGGAGGGGTCTGGAAGAGGGTCAAGAATGATTTCTTTATGGTGAATTCATTCACGAGGGTATTCTTTGAATCTTGGAAGGGGCCTCAATCTTACCAGGAGAGGGGAGGGGTTATCCACTCACACAGGCTGTCACTCGCAGCTACCCTGGGATAGAGAGCCATTAGAATAGAAAAGGGGAAGGTACAGAAAAGAGCCTAATTAGCAGGACTCTGGTCCACTGCAAAGAATCTAACCTGTCTGAAAGACAATTACTAACCTGTCTGAAAGAAAGTGGGTGGATAGCTTTCTCAAAGGCTTACTGATCCAAGGAGAAAGTTTATCTCAGTGAAGTTCCTACCTTGAACATACAAGATCCCTGGATTGATTCCCAGGACTTCTTAGAGAAGTGTCCACCAGGTTATCAGACATCCAGCTGATAATTTATGATAGGAAACTACAGACATTCTTTTTGTTTTAGCTTTCTTGCATATCTTATATTTCTTTAAAGAAATCTTTTTTTCAATTTGATTTAGCTTACTGGCTAAAACCCAGTTCAAAACCTGCAAAGGGCAGGCTGCCGTGTAATTGATTGATGAACACCTGCAGCCTGAGAAGTTACTTAGGGGCCTAAGAAAGAAGGTTACTTTTCCATGGTTCTTGTTTTTTGCTTGAAAATTTGCTTTTGTTCTTTTTTTCCTTTTTATTCTCATTCTTTCTTGCCTTTTTTGTTAATTTGTTCCTGCTGTCTTGTTTCTTCTTTGTTATGTTTCTCCTCCTTGTTTCCCTTTCTTTTGTTTACCAATTTTGTCTACCTACACTATTTCCTTTCCTTCTTTCATCTATCTTCGGCATTCTGTTGTTCTTTCATTCCAAATCTTTTTGTTTTTGTTTTTTTTTATTGTGGGTAAAAATCAAATTTTTCACAATACATATCAATATTTGTAAAATGATATATATATACATATGCAAATATGTGCATTTGCTTACATAAGTGTTAGTTTTATATATATATATATATATTTTAAAAGGTGCTTAGGTTATCTAAATTTTACCCAGAAATTGCAGGGTTTCCCAGGTTCCCCACTTCCCACACCTCCCACAACATCCCACACCAACATCCTTCATCAGTGTGGCACATCACCTGCAATGGATATACACATCCTGGGGCCTTGACACCAAGCATAGGCCCCAGTTCACATCATAGACCACACTCTCTCCCACACAGTTCTGCATGGTATATGCTGATGTGAAATGGCCTACATCCGACGCCACAACGCCACTCAGGACAACCGCCAAGTCCCGAAAAAGCCCCTGTATTTCAACTGCTCTTCCCCTCCCTGCCCTGAAAGCATCCAGTGGCCACCAGCTCTACCTCACTGTTATAATTTCTTCCATTTTTGAATCACAATATGTCTACAACAGAATACCATTAAGTCCAATCTAGTCCATAGTTCTTCTCCCAATCCTGAGATGACTGGGATGGTGATGTCCACTCACCTCCAAGAGAGAGAGGGCTTATATCCCATGAACATGGTGGATGGGATTATCCTGCATGCAGCTGCAGTTCCTCTCCATTCCCTGAGATGGACATTGCCCATCATCGTCTCCGCGCCAGGTGACTTGGATGAGTCCTTTGAGCTGTAGGGTAGGAGTTGCAGCTCCACTAAAATTCCAGGCACAGCTAGCACAGAGGAAGGCCAGAGGCTCCAATCTCTGGAAGTACACCTAAAATCTCCAGCATCACATATAGGTTTGAATAGAAGGGACTGATGGACCATGTGCAGGGAGGACTTATTTGAGTCCAACTCTGTCACTCTCAGAAGAACAGATTACAAAGAAGAGCCCACTAATAAGGCATCAATCCCTGGGGCTATCCCCTCTTATATAGGACCTGAGTGTCTCCAGATCCCTCAGGAACCCCTCTGTGTGGGGTGATATCCACTTTGGTGTTCTATGAGATCCTACTGAGGTGTGCGAAAGCATTATCTCTGGAATAAACTCCCGACTCTCTTTTTAGTCTCTTAGCCACATGAACTGATTTCTCTTTATATTTTCCCCCTTTTATTCAAGATCTTTTTCCATTCATGTTGCCAGCTGGCACTTGGTATTAATCCCTTGTTGCCAGGGAGGCTCATCGCCGACAGTCATGTCCCACATTGGGGGGAAGGTAATGCATTCATATGCTGAGTTTGGCTAAGAGAGAGGCCATATTTGAGCAACAAGGAGGCTCTCAGGTGGCAAACCTTAGGCACCCCATAACAGTAGGCTGTTTCAATTACAAGAGCAAAGACATATAAGGGTAGTCATCAATAACAAGAACCCATCAGTGGGCCATCCTCTTTTGCCAGACAGTGCTCCTGCACTCAGGGGACTGTTGCTGCTCCCTTGGAGAATGTGGCAGAGCTCTCCAGGCTGGGAATTCAGATTCCCTCATTTATTGAGTGATTTTGTACCCACCATGACCATGCCCCTTCCCTTGATCATTTGAACAATTTTTTATATCTTTCATGTATATTCAGATGAAGGTAATCTAATGAAATCCCCATCCCAGACATCTCACACCAATGATCCTCTGAAGCCCCCATTGTAA